>PVHX01013367.1:19853-55151 GCA_004024805.1 Geosciurus inauris | reverse complement strand
AATAATAATAAAATAAATCCTTGGCCTTGCATATGCTAGGTTAGCACTTTACCAACCGAGCTACATTCTTCAGCCATCGGTTTTTTTTTTTTTATGAATATGATTTTTTAATGATACAAATGACAGTAATTATCTCAGTCGATTCAAACTGCTACAACAAAATACCATAGACCAAGTAACTTACAAAATCAGAAAATTATCTCACAGTTTTGGAGCCTGGAAAGTTCAAAATCAAGAAGCAGGTAGATTTAGTGTCTGGTGAGGGTTTCTCTGTACTTCAAAGATGGCACCTTCTGCTGCAGGGCATGGTGACACATACCTGTAATCCTAGGGACTTGGGAGGCTGAGGCAGGAGGATCCTGATTCCAAAACTAGCCTCAGCTTGTTTTTTGTTTTTAAGATGGTGGTCTTGCTATATTGCTCAGGCTGATCTTGAGCTCCTGGGCTCAGCTCATCCTCCCACCTCAGCCTGCCTGAGTAACTAGAACTACAGGCACGTTACATCACACCTGGTTTAAAATTTACTTTTGAGCCAGGCATGGTGGCAAATGCCTCTAATCCCAGCAACTGGGCAGGTTGAGGCAGCAGGACTGCAAGCTTGAGGCCAGCTTTAGCAACTCAGCAAGACTCTGTCTCAAAATTGAAAAAAGGATGAGGAATATAGATCAGTGGTAAGGCGCCCCATGGGTTCAATCACCAGTACCAGAAAAAAATTTACTTTTGATCTTGGGCCACTTAGGTGAATACAAGACTTGCTTAATTGGGAAAAGCAAGTACCCAACGAAGCAGTCTCTTGCTCTAGTTATCCAAGGGGACTTCGAGAGGGGCAATATATAAGATGGGGGTGGGTAGGACAGCTCAGTTTCACCTGAAAATCAGGAGGAAAATACACAGAAGAGTGTCTGTAAAACTAAAAAAAAAAAACTCTGACAACTCTGACAAGTGCTCCCAACCCCAACTCCATGTTTCTCTGGGATGCTTTTCCTGACATTTCTATACCAATTATCTCCAAACTCTTCACACTTGAGGCTTTCAGTAAAGGCTGCCCCCTATAGTAAGGAAACATCTCCACATTCATTGTTAGAATCTCTACTAATGACTCAACTTTTTGTTGCTCAGTGATCCAGGTGTCCTCATCTTTTGGTGCCCTACTGGTCACTGAAACATCTTAATTGGCTAGCCTGAACTCACTGCATGTTCCCCTTCATTTGTCTCTCCATCCATCCATTCATTCTTCTATTCAAGAAATATACACTGAGACCTAATACATGCCATGCGTCATTCTAGATGTCGAGAAGCAGACAATAATCAAGTAAAAAAATTGGGGTGGGGGTACCGGGGATTAAACCCAGGGGTGCATAAGCACTGAACCACATCTCCAGCCCTTTTTATTTTTTATTTTAATATAGGGTCTCACTAAATTGCTTAGGGCCTTGCTAAGTTGAGGAGGCTTTGAACTGAGGCTTTCCTGCCTCAGTCTCCCAAACTGCTGGGATTATAGGCATGTGCCACTGCACCTAGCTAATGAAGTAAAATTTATGGCAGATGATGATTTTTTTTTTTTTTTTTTGATTGGGTACCGGGAATTGAACTCACGGGCACTCACTGAGTGAACACTGAGCCACATCCTCAGCCTTGTTTTGTATTTTATTTAGAGACAGAATCTGAGTTGCTTAGTGCCTTGCTTTTGCTGAAGCTGGCTTTGAACTTGTGATCCTTGTCTTGGCCTCTCTAGCTGCTGGGATTACAGGCGTGCACCACTGCGCCTGGCTGACATTCTTTTTCTTTTTTTTTTTTGGTACTGGAGATTGAACTCAGGGGCACTCGACCACTGAGCCACATCCCCAGCCCTATTTTGTGTTTTACGTAGAGACAGGGTCTCACTGAGTTGCTTAGTGCCTCGCCGTTGCTGAGGTTGGTTTTGAACTCGCGATTGTCCTGTCTCAGCCTCCCTAAGTGCTAGGATTACAGGCTTGCGCCACCGCGCCCGGCTTGACATTCTTTTTCTTTTCTTTCTTTTTTTTTTTTGGTACCGGGGATTGAACCCAGGGGCACTCGACCCCTGAGCCACATCCCCAGCCCTATTTTGTGTTTTATGTAGAGACAGGGTCTCACTGAGTTGCTTAGTGCCTCGCCCTTGCTGAGGCTGGCTTTGAACTCGCGATTCTCCTGTCTCAGCCTCCCTAAGTGCTGGGATTACAAGCGTGAGCCACCGTGCCCGGCTGACATTCTTTTTCTTTTACTTTGGTATGAGGGTTGCACCCACAGATGCTTTACCACTGAACTACCTCCCCAATACTTTTTATTTTAAGTTTTGAGACAGGATCTCACTATTACTAAGGGTCTTGCTAAGCAAGTTGCTGAACTTGTGATCCTCCTGCCTCAGCCTTTGAATTGTTGGTATTACAGGCATGTGCCACCATGCCCAGCTCAGAGGCCTTAGGTTAGGAGCTCAAACCTAAGGCCTCCCTCATTCTAGAGCAAGTGCTCAGTCACTTAGCTACATCCCCAGCTTTATGGGTGCTATTTTATTTTTTTTAAGATTTTTTAAAAATATTTTATTTTTTTTAGTTGTAGATGGACACAATGTCTTTATTTTATTGCTTTGTATGTGGTGCTGAGGATTGAACCCAGGGCCTCATGCATGTGAGGCAAGCGCTCTACCACTGAGCTACAATCCCAGCCCATGGGTGCTATTTTAAAGAGGTATTCAAGGAAAGGGAGATCTGTAAATAGGATTCATGCAGTTATCTGAATGAATAATGCATGAAATTCATGCAGTTATCTGAGGGAAATACATTCTAAGTACAGAGAATGACAAATTCAGTCCCATCCAGCGCACAGGTGATTCTCAGGGATTGAAATGAAAGATAAAAAGTGAACATGCACTTTTTTTTTTTCCTAAATGCAATAAGCATATAAAAATTTACTACAAACTGAGATGGTGTTTTTCAAATGTTTCTGCCATTCACAGAAATGTATTTTACAGCTGGGCGCGGTGGCTCAAGCCTGTAATCCCAGCACTCAGGGAGGCTGAGACAGGAGAATCAGGAGTTCAAAGCCAGCCTCAGCAATGGCGAGGCACTAAGCAACTCTGAGACCGTTTCTACATAAAACACAAAATAGGTCTGGGGATGTGGCTTAGTGGTCGAGTACCCCTGAGTTCAATCCCCAGTACCAAAAAAAAAAATGTATTTTACATTGCCATTTTCTGTGTATGTAAATAAGTTTCACACACAACATAACTTCATTATATACTCTATTTTGCGTTCTCTTGCAATTGAAAAAGAAAATCTGCTTATAAACCACTAAATTCGTTTTATGACCTAGCAGTCTGCAACCTGGGTTTAAACTAGGTTGATCATGTTCAGACTCTGGCAAAAACCCTCCCTCTCCTGGGTTATCACAGTCCTAACAGGTTGTGTGTTGTCTTCAGAAGTCAGTTGCATTGTGAGAACACATGTGCATTTAAGTTTGTGTGTACCAGGTAACAGTCCAAGGTGACAACCCAGACTAGACTCTCTTGCTCATTCTTTGATTCTGATTGGAGTTGGTTTTAGTTTCCCTCAAGCTTAAAATTGGAGGGTTGTTTTAGCATTAGAGTATCAACTGCAGTATCTACAATCAGAATGCTGTCTGTCATGGGGAATTCTGGCTCTTAAATGCAAAAAGGAGCTGCACGGAGCTCTCCTTTAAGTATGCCTTTTGGAATGACCCCACAGATACATACCATACACACATAGAATTTCTTTTTTAGGGGTGTGGGGGAGTGGGGAACTGTTCCATTAACTGTTTTCGTTTCAGGTGCAATTCCTGGGCATATTTCTTGGCTGCCATGAATCTTAGCTATGGAACCAAGACCAGAGGTGCGGAACTCTCCATAATAGTTACCATTGGAGAGCTTTTAACTGGTGTGCCTGCTTTGACTACAGATCCACACCTTCTGCTGTCCGCCCTATGCTCTGCCTGACTCTCCACACTGTATGAGGAAAATGAGTCTTTTCAGTTTTCACCTACGTAGAATCATTGTGATTCACCCTGACTAAGCTTCCCTAAGAAACCTCCACAATGGACAATATGCAGATACTTGACTCTAATAAATATCCAAGGTCTGTTGGGAGTTAATCAGAGCAGAGGCATGGAAGAGATATTGTGGTTTAAACAGCTGACAGTATGCAATCTAAGGTCAAGGTCCAAGGGAGGGAGAAAAAAGAACAGATGGAAGAATAAGAGATATGGTGGTACGCTTAATTATTTCAGAATAAGATGTGTCAGAAAAGGGCCTGTGGTAGATCTTATTCTCCCTTGAAAGCAGTCTCACAGGAGCCAGGAAGACGACACTTTTGGTATGAACTGGGATTTATCCTCAAGTCTAAAAGCAGAAGAGAATACCAGCAGTCATCCCAGAAAAAGAATCAGAGCCGGGCACGGTGGCTCAAGCCTGTAATCCCAGAACTTAGGGAGGCTGAGACAGGAGAATCGCGAGTTCAAAGCCACCCTCAGCAATGGCGAGGCGCTAAGCAACTCAGTGAGACCCTGTCTCTACATAAAATACAAAATAGGGCTGGGGATGTGGCTCAGTGGTTGAGCACCCCTGAGTTCAATCCCCAGTACCAAAAAAAAAAAAAAAAAAAAAAAAAAAATCAGATTTTAGTATCTGCAAAGACTGTGTTGAGCAGCCTGGGGAGTTTCAATCTTTACATCTAGTTCTTGGTTGCTGCATGATAATGCTCTACAGCAACATGTTATGCATGACTGAAACCTTGGTATGGCTTGGAAAGTCAACAGATTTAAGTGATCTCCACTTACTGTGGGCAATTAGTTCTCTTCTTATAATTCCAAGTATTGTCATTTAAATTGTTTGATGGATTTTAAAAAGACAAGATAACTGCAGTAAATTCACAGGTCTAAGGTGTCACATGTTCCGAAAAAGCAGGGCTCAGAAAATTAACTGCTGTCATTCTGTTGACCCTCAAAGTATGTTACTGTAGTCAAGTATGTTTTTCAAAAGTTGGTGATGGAGCCAAGCATGGTGGTGCACGGCTGTAATCCCAGCACTTTGGGAGGCTGAGACAGGAGAATCGCGAGTTCAAAGCCAGTCTCAGCAATGGTGAGGTGCTAAGCAACTCAGTGAGACCCTGTCCCTAAATAAAACACAAAATAGGGCTGGGGATGTGGCTCAGTGGTTGAGAACCCCTGAGTTCAATCCCTGGTACCAAAAAACAAAATGTTGGTGATGGGTTTTTTCCCTTTGTGTGCGTAGTTAACAACAAATTCTTGCTATTAGAATTTGTGAAGAATTAGCCGGGCATAGTGGCTCACACCTGTATTCTAAGCAGCCTGAGAGGCTGAGACAGGAAGATTCAAAGTTTGAGGCCAGCCTCAGCAACTTTGAGAGACCCCCGTCTCAAAATAAATAAAAGAGCTGGGGATCTAGCTCAGCAATTAGGTACCCCTGGGTTCAATTCCTGGTACCAAAAAAACAAAAATCAAAACACCCAATGATTAAGAGTTCAGGGGTAGTTTTTATTTTATTTATTTATTTATTTTTGGTACTGGGGATTGAACTCAGGGGTACTTGACCACTGAGCCACATCCCCAGCCCTATTTTGTGTTTTATGTAGAGACAGGGTCTCACTGAATTGCTTAGCGCCTCGCCATTGCTGAGGCTGGCTTTGAACTCGCGATTCTCCTGTCTTAGCCTCCGTAAGTGCTGGGATTACAGGCTTGAGCCACCACGCCCGGCTCAGGGGTAGTTTTTAAAACATCTGAGCTCATTAACTGTTATGAGCTGCATGATGAAGGTCTAAAGCAACATACTATGCATATTTAATATTATAGTATAAAATAATTCATAAACATATGGACTAGACATAAATATCTTATGAATTTTTTTTGCAACAGATTTTAAGTATCTGGAATTATTACACAGCTAAAATTACTAAGAATCAGCAGATAACTATTTTATTTTTATTTATTTATTTATTTATTTTATTTATTTATTTTTTTGGTACTGGGGATTGAACTCAGGGGCACTCGACCACTGAGCCACATCCCCAGCCCTATTTTGTGTTTTATGTAGAGACAGGGTCTCACTGAGTTGCTTAGCATCTCGCTGTTGCTGAGGCTGCCTTTGAACTCGCGATTCTCCTGTCTCAGCCTCCCTAAGTGCTGGGATTACAGGCTTGAGCCACCGCGCCCGGCTAGCAGATAACTATTTTAGACCCAACATTGCAATAAACCAATTTTATACTGTGTCTCTGCACGACTCATTCAGTCCACTGTTCACTAAATCACATTAAAGTACACTTTGTTATACTTACAGCATAATGGTCACTCTTCAACAATCATACCAACGAAGTGGTATTACTATGGCCTGTCAGTACTAAAACACATTTCATTTTATTTATTTATTTTTGGTACTGGAGATTGGACTCAGGAGCCCTCCACCACTGAGCCACATCCCCAGTCCTATTTTTGTGTTTTATGTAGAGACAGGGTCTCACTGAGTTGCTTAGCACCTCTCTGTTGCTGAGGCTGGCTTTGAACTCGTGATTCTCCTGTCTCAGCCTCCCAAAGTGCTGGGATTACAGGCTTGTGCCACCGTGCCCAGCTACATTTCATTTAAAAAAAATGATCAGAGCACAAACAGGCTCAAGACTAAATCCAAAGTATTAGGAAACCTAATTAATTTCGTAGAAGACTCAGAACAAGCCACCTCAGGAAAATGTTGGCACTCATGGGAACTTGCTTTGGTACAGCTGTGGGTAAAGTAAGAAAGAAGTTGTTTCTCAAACATGAGGCTTCATTTGTAGTCAGTTACTCGAAAACTTAAATGAAAGCTCCTTCCTCAACCCTGAAAATTTATTTATCAGATACAAATATGAAAAAGGGTGTGAGGAGTACCCTCAAGATAATCAGTATGAAAATACTCTTCCATGAGTAACCAGCTACTTGAAATTGTGAGGACAAGGGGAAATCCCAGTGTGTAGACTTATACCTTTTTGAGTAGAAACAATTTTTGTCTATTAAAGGAGGCAATTCCAACTTGGAAAACAACATGACAGTTCTGAGATTCATATTTTATTTACAGATCAATGAAAAATGTCCTCTGTAAACTCTAATATGAGATATGAAAAAGAATATAAAGATGTGGTTACTGGCTCCACAGTGACATGTGTGAAAGGAGTCCGTGCCACTGTTTCTTTAAACAATGATTCTGTTATTTAAAAAAAAGCAAAAGCAAAATCCCACATGATTTCTTCATGTTACATATGTGAAAGAACTAAAAATAAAAATGACTTTTCAAACCTCTACAGTCTGTTCAAATGTCTGAGGTGACCAAGATGTCACTTTCATTCAGTGACAGTCCCTATTTTCCAAAGCATAGCCTCTGAGCAAAGACTTAATACTCATCAAGAGTATCTGCTCGAGGAATGGACAGACCCCGATCTTTGAGGGCTTGAACTTTCAGCTTCTCTGCTTCTAGCTTGGTCTGCTGTTCCACCCTCTGTTCTTCTAAGATTTCTTCAATAGACACTTGCTGGAGGGGTGTATCACTCTCCTTTTCCAAGTCCTGCAAAAGAGGCAGGTTTGAAAAACTTCCCTTAAAGAATGAGAATAAAGAACCTTACAGATCTAAACATAAATGGATTTGATTCCTATGGCAGACTCAGATTACTTTTCATTACTGTGACATAGCTGAAATATTCTTCTAAAACAAACAAAAAGGCTGGTAACATTACTACAGAATACATAACCAGACATGGTAACAGATCAGTATCAGTGTGTATAGTAAAATTTTTTTTAGGTTATCCCAAATCCCACATTAGTCAGGATTAACTTTATGTATTCAAGGATTAACTTTTTTTTCTTTCTTTTTTTCAGTACTGGGAATTGAACCAAGTGGGTACTCAAGGTGATGTACTGAGCTACATCACCTTCCTATTTTATTTATTTATTTCTGGTATTGGGAATTAAGGGGTTTTACCACTATACTTCCCTCAAGAACCAAGGTCTCGCTAAGCTGCTGAGGCTGGCCCTAAACTTGTGACCTTCCTACCTCAGACTTCCAAGTTGCTCGGATTGCAGGTGTACACCACTACATCCATTCCCTTTTTTTAATTTTATTTTTTTAATATTTATTTTTTAGTTGTAGGTGAAACGAACATCTTTATTTTATTTTTATGTGGTGCTGAGGATCAAACCCAGTGCCTTACGCATGCTAGGCGAGCACTCTACCACTAAACCATAACCCCAGGCCCCATCCATTCCCTTTTTGAGACAGGGTCTTACTAAGATGTCCAGGCTGACTTCGAACTTGTAATCCTCCTGCTTCAGTTCCCCAGTTGCTGGGATTGCATGTATGTGCCACTGTGCCTGGCAACTTTTCTTTAAAACAAAATCAATTGGGCTGCTTATAGACAGCTATCTTTCCAACTATATAGAATCCAAGAAAGTTACTGAGGCCAAAATGACTTTATTTATTTATTTTTTGTAGTGCTGAGGATGGAATCCAGCATCTTGTGCATGCTGGGTAAGCACTCTTATCACTGAGCTACATTCCCAGTGCAAGAGGTTTTACGTTTTATTTTTACATTTCCAAAGTCAGCTTAATTTTTGTTGAGGTTGTTGCTAAGTGAAAGAATGCTGAGTGTGGTGGTACGCACCTGTAATCCCAGAGACTTGGGAGGCTGAGGTAGGAGATCACAAGTTCAAGGCCAGCCTCAGCAACTTATTTAGACCCTCAGCAATTTACTGAGACCTCGTCTAAAAACTAAAAAGATAGCTGGGTGCAGTGGCTCAAGCTTGTAATCCCAGCACTTAGGGAGGCTGAGACAGGAGAATCACGAGTTAAAAACCAGCCTCAGCAACAGCGAGGCACTATGCAACTCAGTGAGACCCTGTCTCTACATAAAACACAAAATAGGGCTGGGGATGTGGCTCAGTGGTCGAGTGCCCCTGAGTTCAATCCCTGGTACCAAAAAAAAAAAAAAACCAAAAAAAAACAAACAACTAAAAAGATACGCAAACATAGTTCAATGGTAAAACACCTCTGGGTTCAATCCCCAATACCCTGCCCCACCCAAAAAATAGGGAACACTGATTCCAGCCAGCACCACCCTTCCCACTTTTGTTTCTTTTTTGGTATTGGGAAACACTCGACCACTGAGCTATATCTTTAGTCTTTTTTAAAATTCTGAGACAGGGTCTCACCTTATGATCCTCCTGCCTCAGTCTCCTAAGTAGCTGGTATTATGAATCTGACCACTGACCCTGGTTTCCCATCTTTTTTATAGGGAATAAATGGTTCCTTTATTGCATGAATTAGGAGTTTCTAAATTATAATACAAAGGACCAGGGATGTACGTCAGTGGCAGAGCACTTGCCTAGCATGTATAAGGCACTGGGTTTGATTACTAGCACCATAAAAAAGAAAAATTGAAAAAAATAAAAAATATGACACAAGACTCTTTCTTCCTTTATTTTTTAATTTTTTAGAATTTTTGGTACTGGGAATTGAACCCAGCGGCACTTAACTACTGAGCAACACTCCCAGCTCTTTTTTGTATTTTATTTAGAGATAAGGTCTCACTGAGTTGCTCAGCGCCTTGCTAAATTGCTGAAGTTGGCTTTGAACTGGAAATCCTCCTGCCTCAGCCTCTCGAGCCGCTGGGATTACAGGTGTGCACCACTGCGCCTGACTCTTTTCTCCTTTATGACAGGTCTATAGTATACTTTTAGAGGACCAGCTGAATTACTAACCAGGCTGGCCCCAATGTATTTCTTTTTTTTTTTTTTTTTTTAATATTTTTTTAGTTGTAGATGGACACAATGTCTTTATTTTATTGCTTTGTATGTGGTGCTGAGGATCGAACCCAGGGCCTCATGCATGCGAGGCAAGCACTCTACCGCTGAGCCACAATCCCAGCCCCCAATGTATTTCTTTACTCTTTTAATTTTAAGAAGTTCTGCTTATGCCGGGCGCGGTGGCACAAGCCTGTAATCTCAGCACTTAGGGAGGCTGAGATAGGAGAATTGTGAGTTTAAAGCCAGCCTCAGCAACGGCGAGGCGCTAAGCAACTCAGTGAGACCCTGTCTCTACATAAAACACAAAATAGGACTGGGGATATGGCTCAGTGGTTAAGTTTAATCTCCAGTACCCTAAAAAAAAACAAAAACAAACAAAAAAAAAACTTCTGCTTAATAAAAAAATATATTTTTCCTTATTTCAAAAATAAATACTCAGGCTGGGGATATACCTCAGTTGGTAGAGCGCTTGCCTCACATGCACTAGGCCCTGGGTTCAATCCCCAGCACCACACACACAAAAAAAATTCTCACTGTAGGAAATTTATTTATTTACTTATTTTTGGTACTGGAGATTGAACTCAGGGACACTTGACCACTGAGTTCAATCCGTGTCTGGCAGAAATTTAAAAAATAGGCAGAGAAGCAGGAAAATATTTAAAAAGTATCCATACTTCCAGTATAAAGGGTTAATACTTTGGTGACTATCCTTAAAAAAACAAAAAACAAAAAAAAATTTTTATTTATTTATTGAGCTCAGAGGCACTTAACTGCTGAGCCACACCTAGGCTCCCCACTCCCCCTTTTGAGACTGGCTTTGAACTACTTGTGATCTTCCTGCCTCAGCTTCCCAACTTGTTGGAATTATTGGTGTGTGTCACTGCACCTGCATTCTACGTCTATATTAACTTAAAAGATGAAAACAAACAAAAATACAATGCAAATATTGACTAACTTTTTTCACTGAATATAGCATATATTTAATATTTTTATTTAAAAAATTTTTTTTTGGTTGTAGATGGACACAATACCTTTATTTTATTTACTTATTTTTATGTGGTGAAGATCGAACCCAGTGCCTCATGCATGCCAGGTAGGCGCTCTGCCACTGAGCCACAACCCAGCCCCAATATTTTAATTTTTGAATATCTTTTTTTTTTTGGGTAATGGAGATTGAACTCAGGGGCACTCGACCACTGAGCAACCTCCCCAGCCCTATTTTGTGTTTTATGTAGAGACAGGGTCTCACTGAGTTGCTTAGCACCTCGCTGTTGCTGAGGCTGGCTTTGAACTCGTGATTCTCCTGTCTCAGCCTCTCTAAGTGCTGGAATTACAGGCTTGCGCCACCGCACCTGGCTTTATTTTTGAATATCTTATAAATATTTGATAAACAATTTCATGATGTAGAACTATATCTATTTACAGATTCAGTTTGTTCTCCTTAGAATTAACATACATATTAACACATACACAATTTGCATGTGTTTATAACATGCAAAGTCTATACAAAGCATTCATTTCATATTTTCCTCTATCAATGATAAGTTTTGGGAAGGCACTGACACATACACAAACTCCATGCTGTTCTAGCCTGGATACTAATTGTCTCATGCTGCCAAAGTCTTAAAACTCATAGGCAGTAACACTATCAGATGGAGTACTTTCAACAGAGAAGTTGAGGTTAAGCCACACTCATTATATAAGTCACTGGTGCCCTGGGTCAAAAGTTAACAGAGGCTGGGTGCAGTGGCGCACACATGTAATCCCAGCGGCTGGGGAGGCTGAGACAGGAGGATCGCAAATTCAAAGCCAGCCTCAGCAATGGCAAGGCGCTAAGCAACTCAGTGAGATCCTGTCTCTAAATAAAATACAAAATAGGGCTGGGGATGTGGCTCAGTGGTCAAGTGCCGTGCCCCTGAGTTCAACCCTGGTACCCAACATCAACAAAAAAGTGAATAGCACCCAGCAAAAAATATATTATCACTTACACCTTTCCTCACAACCTAGGTAGCAACTGGAGGGCATTATTCTTGGCATACACCCTCTTGAGCCTTTCAATATGTCATTCATTGAGCTACTCGTGGTTAAGATGCTGCTGCTTCCCAATAATCAGTTTTATTACTTAAGGCTATGTGCATCATCAACTTTGAGGCAGAATCCGGGGACTTAAGCAATGTAATGTTTATAGAATCCAAATAATTTCTGGGCATGAGTTTCCCTGGGGCTGGAAATTTCTTCAAGCTGACTGTTGATTCATATAATCATGTAAGCATTCCTCAACCATGTTTCTCTAGGGGTATTATTGTAAAACTTCTCAGTAGCCAAACCATAACAGGTTAAACAGTAACAATAAAAAAGAGTACTTTTCCCTACAAAATGAATCCCAGGCAACAATGAATCTTCAAGTACCTTTTTGGTTTGTTCTCACATGTATATACATCTACTATAGACACATTTTTGTACCACCATAACTGGTACAGAAAGCATGTCTATTGTGTTCAGCACTATAAAACTGAAGCAGAGTAAAGTCTTTATCTCTGATGTCAAAGTAATACCTTTCCTCTTTAGAAACTGAATTCAAAAAAGTGTTTTTAAAAATCACCCACAGCTGGGTGTGGTGGCACATGCCTATAATCTCAGTGACTCAGGAGGCTGAGACAGAAGGATCATGAGTTCAAGGCTAGCACTAGCAACTTAGGAAGACTTTGTCTCAAAATTAAACAAAACAAACAAAAAAACCAGGCCCGGGCACGGTAGCAGTAGCACACGCCTGTAATCACAGAGGCTCAGGAGGCTGAGGCAGGAGGATCACAAGTTGAAAGCCAGCCTCAGCAACTTAGTGAGACTCTATCTCTATAAAAAATATTTAAAGAGTGGCTGAGGATGAGGCTCAGTGGTTAACTGCCCTTGGGTTCAATCCCTAGTACCAAAACAAATCAAAACAAAACAACCCTGGAATGTAATTCAGTGGTAAAGCATTCTTAGGTTTATACCCTTATCTCTCCCAATCCCCACCCAAATACCATCTAGAGATGGGTGGCACCTCTAATATACTAGCAGACTACTTTACAACTCTTTATTAGACCTCATCTCCTTGAAGTACTAGGTGATTTATTTCGACCTACACATAAAACATGGTGATCATTTCTGTTGCTTAAATATGCTAGGAATGAGGGGCTGGGATTGTGGCTCGGTGGTAGAGCGCTTGCCTCGCATGCGTGAGGCACTGGGTTCGATCCTCAGCACCACATTAAAAAAAATAAATCAATAAAGATATTGTGTCCACCTACAACTAAAAAATATTTAAAAAAAAAATGCTAGGAATGATAAACCAAACCACACATGCCTACTACAAAAATAATTTATAAACAAGAAAAAAGGTATTTCATACATTTAACAGCTGCACTTGGGCAGTACTAATAATTTTGATTATTTATTTCTAGCTATTTCTAACATGAGATCTCTGAACCAATCTGATTGACCCTGGCAGAATTATCTCCTTGCTTTCTCAAATGACCAATTGCTAAAAATTAGCTCTGAACCAAACAACTCTACTCAAAAGACTTCTGTGAACTGAATTAAGATGTGACTAGGTATTGGGAAACTTTACTGAAAACTTAAAAAAGGAAATAAAAAAGGAAAAAATAAACACCAATGTCTTCAGTGCTGGTTACCAGCCCTTAATTTCTTTTTCCTTTTCATTTTTTGTGGTGCTAGGAATCAAATCCAGGGTCTTATACATGCTAGGCAAACTCTACCACTGGGCTCTACTGTTAGCCCAACTAGCCTTATAGGTATCTTGATTTTCTTTGCAAAATAGTCAAGACTTAACTTGATCAAGGTTTAATGAAGATACTTAAAAAAAAAAAGTACTTTTTTTTTTTGGTACCAGGGATTGAACTCAGGGGTACTCAACCACTGAGCCACATCCCCAGCCCTGTTTTGTGTTTTATGTACAGAAAAGGTCTCACTGAGTTGCTTAGCACCTCACCATTGCTGAGGCTGGCTTTGAACTCATGATTCTCCTGTCTCAGCCTCCCATTGCTGGGATTATAGGTGTGCAACATTGCGCCCGGCTCTTATATTTTTTATTTTGAGACAGGGTCTTGCCTTTGCTGAGGCTGGTCTCAGATTTGCAATTGTCCTGCTTCAACCTGAGTTGTTGGGATTACAGGCATGTGTCACTGCACCCAGCTGATTTAACTTTTCACCTGCCAGCTGTTCTTTCTGGCATGGGTACTTCCTCCCTGGCTGTGATCCAAGAATCACAGCTGAGCTCCACTTTCAGGATAGATAAAAGAAGGGCTTTTCCTATAGCCTTTTTTTCCTCTTTGCCCCTTGAAAAATATGGACAATATATTGCATATGCAATGTGTTCTTTCCTCAAACTCTAATTTCTTTTTGTTTTTTTGTGTACCAGGGATTGAACTCAGGGGCACTCAGCCACTATTTTATACTTTATTTAGAGACAGGGTCTCACTGAATTGCTTAGTGCCTCTCTCTCTCTCTTTTTTTGCAGTGCTAAAGATTGAACCTAGGGCCTTGTGCATGCAAGGCAAGCACTTTACCAACTGAGCCATATCCGCAGCCCCTAGTGCCTTGCTTTTGCTGAGGCTGGCTTTGAACTCACAGTCTTCCTGTCTCAGCTTCCTGAGCTGCTGGGATTACAGGTGTGCACCACCTTGCCTGGCTTATTTATGTTGTGGAAAAACACTTTTAACCAATTAAATTACTGCAAAATATTCTAACATATGTAAACTGTAAATCAACAACATACATCAAAAGTCTTTTCGATTTTCTGCTATTAGACATAAATTCTATATTAACAAACACATTTATATAGGACAGTATTTTTAATATTAGGTAAAAAAACCCCACTGATATTTTGCTCATGGGATCGAAATATTTAAGATGCCCAATGCACTGAAACAAAGTTAATTTTTCTGTGTAGCTTTCTTAATTTGGTGGGTGCCTGTGAGAAAGAAACTGGGTGATATGTGGAAAATATTTTTCCCCCTTGAAAAGACAAAAGAAATTTAACTAGTATGAATATCAAGATCCGTAGCCGCTTACCAGTTTTCACTTACTATTTCTCCTAGTAGGACCACATTTTCTCCTCTGACCACAAAAATTCCTCGAGGAATATCACCATATTTTTTGCCCACATGAATACGCTCCACAGTCTGATGTAGCACTAAGTTAGCTATATAAGTGTACAGGAAAAAAAGAAAGATATTCAGTACGTATGATTGGGTAAAGGTCCATAACTCAACTATTTAGTGATTTTGAGTAGAAAAGATCTAGCTAAACATGATTTCCAAACTTTCTAATTTTAGGAGGAACAAAAATTTCAAATAATCTATTTCACTGGGTAGGACTTAGATGAATTTAAACAATTGCAAATAGAGTATTTGGGATTATGTAGCCCTAATCCATGAATGATGGCAGAAATAAGTTAAGAAAAATAAATTCCTTCAATGGCTAACTGCTTATATCAACAGAGCTATTAAAAAAAATGAGCCAGGAGTGGTAGTGCATGCCTGTAATCCCAGTAATCTGGGAGGCTGAGGCAGGAGGATTCCAAGCTCTAGGCTAGCCTCAGCAACTTAGTGAGGCCCTGTCTCAAAAAAAGATAAAAAGGTTGGGATGTGGCTCAGTGGTAAATACTGGTTCAATCCCCAGTATTCAAAAAAAGGGAAAGAGGGCTGGGGCTGTAGCTCAGTGGCAAAGTGCTTGCCTAGCATGTGTGAGGCACTGGGTTTGATCCTCAGCACCACATAAAAATGAATAAAGAAAATAAAGGTATTATGTCCATCTAAAACTAAAAATATTTTTAAAAATTTTTATAAAAGAGAAAGAAAATATAAATGAATAGGAATTTGGAAAACTTGAAGAATGGTAACAACCACTGAGATTAAAACCTTAGTTTCTGGAATGAGACAGTATTTCTTTGTTATGTGGATATGTGTATATGACGCCTTACTGAAGATTTAACTTTGTTTCAGTACTTAGGATTCATTTAAACTAATGCAAGTAGTAAATTATGGTAAATAAATTATGATACAGCAAAACTTTTTCACCTTGAGAGAGTAACAGTTGGTAATTCGAGAGTAAACTTAATATTCACTACTTATCCTTAAAGTATTCTGATTAATTATTTTTCTTCTTTCTAGTAGCACTATTTGTCTTATTTGAAGTAAAGCAGAAATCTACATTTATATATTTTTCTTTAGGGTCTCACTGTGTGGCCCAGACTGGCTTTGAACTCCTGGGCTCAAGTGATCCTTCTGCTTGTTTCCCAAACGGCTGGGAGTAAAGGTGTGTGCCACCATGCCCAGGCATCCACATCTTCTTTTCTTCTTTTTGGTAGCAAGGATTAAACCCAGAGGTGCTTAGCCACTGAGCCACATCCCCAGCCCTATTTAGTGTTTTATTTAGGGACAGGGTCTCACTGAGTTGCTTAGTGCCTTCCCTTTGCTGAGGCTGGCTTTGAACTTGCGATTCTGTCTCAGCCTCCCAAAGTTCTGGGATTACAGGCGTATGTCACCGGCCCCAGTCCTTTTTTATGTTATTTAGAGACAGGGTCTTGCTGAGTTGCTTGGGGCCTCACTAAGTTGCCAAGGCTGACTTTGAACTCATGATCCTCCAGGATTGCAGGTTGTGCCAGTGCCCAGCCAGTATCCATACCTTCTATAATTTTTTTTCTCAATACTGAGGATAGAACTCGGGGCCTCACACATGCCAGGCAAAAGCTCTGCCACTGAGCTATACCCCTAGCCCTTTTGTCCAACAAATGTTGATGTGAACTAAAAAATTTCTTGAAACAGAAGGAAACACACATCTCTTACTTTAGAAAAATCAGTCTGTAAAATAAAGATTGAGAATCATGAGTCTAATGTATACATGTGTAAAACACTGAGCTTAATGTTCTCTCAAAATCATCAGGGAATGCTTTCTACCCAGTTTTCATTGGACAAGAAGGGATTACCTTCAATGCAGGAAGTGCTTTGAAGAGTAGTGGCACCCAAGCCAACGTACAAATGAGCAGCCTTTTTGGTGCACTGAGTTTATTTCTATCATTTGGCTCCCTCTAATGGGGGAAATAAAAAAATAGTCCAAAGCACTGTAGTGAAAACCAGCTGTAGATATACAAGCTTGTAAATATACAAGCGTTTTAATCACCTAATCATGTACTTAATTAAAACAGTTCCATTATGCCAGACACATATCAAAAAGTTGCAGATAAATAAATTTCAACATAAAATAACACCAAAAATGCAATGGGTGGCTGTTATTATCCAGAGGATTAAAGCAGAAATCCATAGTCAATACATACCAAATTGATCAATGCTTCTTAAAAAGCCTATAAGTGTCCTTCCATCTCGAAGTAGGACTAAGTGCTTTTCTGAGGAGAGGAAAAAAGATCTTTAAAATGAAAGGTGTCAGCTTCAGTGAGTTTATAGGATAATAAGGAAAATAAAGTTAATAGCAGTATACCACTTCCTCTTTAATGGACTTAAGATGAAATTCACTGGAAAAACAAAACGGAGGGATGGCCAGGATAGCCTGGGACTTAAATCTGAAGTTCAGTGGTAAAATGAGAATCACAGTAGTGGTAGAAGAGGTTTAAAAAAAAAAGTGCAGGGTATGTAGCCAGGAAGCCTGACTGGCTCCAGACCCTGATGTTTGGTATTTAAACCTTCACACTATCATTTCAGCTTCTCAGTCTATAAATTGAAAAATTTAGAAAGGTTTTCAATAAATACAATGCTTTGGGTTGGGGGTGTAGATCAGTGATAGAGCAAGCATTAAGTATGTGGGAAGCCCTGGGTTATATCCTTAGCACCAAAACAAAAGCAAAAATATATTTTTTTTTTACAATGAGGACCTAATAGGCTACAGCAAAAATTCAATATTTATTAAGAGATACAAGCTGTTCTGGGGTCTGAAAGTCACCAACCTTATGAATTAATATTCATTGTAAGGGAAGACAGATAAATAAGAAAATTACCTATTGTGATTAGTACAACAGAATAATAAACATGATAGAAGAAAAGTATGATGAAGAGAACAGAGAAGTGGTTACAGAAGAGAGAACAGCAAGAGAAAACCTCTGTGAAGAAGTAACGTTGAGATGACACTGAAGGATGAGAATAAGCCAGTTATTAGAAAAGAACAAAATTTCAGCCATTTATTTCTTTAATACCATGCATAAAATACTTTTGTTTTTTTTTGGTACTGGAGATTGAACTCAGGGACACTTTACCACTGAGCCACATCCCCAGCCCTATTTTGTGTTTTAAGTAGAGACAGGGTCTCACTGAGTTGCTTAGCGCCTCACCGTTGCTGAGGCTGGCTTTGAACTTGTGATCCTCCTGTCTCAGCCTCCCTAAGTGCTGGGATTACAGGCTTGTGCCACTGTGCCCGGCTACCATGCATAAAATACTTTGTAGATGCAGAAAAGATGGGCAGTGATTTTGTCTTGAAGGAACTTGTATTATTCTTTGGACTGTTTTTGCCATAATCAAGCAAATTAAAATTGTATGAGATTTCATTAGGAAAACTATCCCATTCACAATAGCGTCAAAAAAAAAAAAAAATACTTGGGAGTCGATTTAACAAAACAGGTGAAAGACCTCTACAATGAAAACTACAGGACACTAAAGAAAGATATTGTACAAGACCTTAGAAGATGGAAAAATCTCCCATGTTCCTGGATAGGCAGAATCAATATGGTCAAAATGGCCACACTACCCAAAGCACTATATAGATTCAATGAGATTCCAATTAAAATCCCAATGTCATTCCTTATAGAATAGAAAAGGCAATCATGAAATTCATTTGGAAGAATAAGAGACCCAGAATAGCCAAAGCAATCCTTAGCAAGAAGACCAAAACAGGAGGCATCACAAAACCAGACCTTAAACTATAACACAAAGCTACAGTAACAAAAACAGCATGGCACTGGTATCAAAACAGACATGTAGACCAATGATACAGAATAGAAGACCCAGAGATGAATCCACTACAGTTATCTTATACTAGACAAAGGTGCCAAACACGTACACTGGAGGAAAGATAGCCTCTTCAACAAATGGTGCTGGGAAAACTAGAAATCCATATGCAGCAAAATGAAACTAAACCCCTCTCTCTCACCATGCACAAAATTCAACTCAAAGTGGATCAAGGACCTGGGAATTAGACCAGAGACCCTACGCCTAATAGAAGAAAAAGGAGGACCAAATCTTCATCACGTCAGATTAGGATCTTACTTCCTTAACAAGACTCCTATAGAGCAAGAAGTAAAATCAAGAATCAATAAATGGGATGGATTCAAACTAAAAAGCGTCTTCTCAGCAAAAGAAACAATGAAGTGAACAGAGAGCTGACATTCTGGGAACAAATTTTTGTCACACGCACATCAGATAGCACGCTAATCTCCAGGATATATAAAGAACTCAAAAAACTTAACAGCAAAAAACCAAACAACCCAATCCATAAATGGGCTAAGAAGCTAAACAGACACTTCTCAGAAGAAGATATACAACTGACCAACAGACATATGAAAAAATGTTCAACATCTCTAGCAATTAGAGAAATGCAAACCAAAACTACTCTAAGAGCCGGCGTGGTGGCTCACGTTTGTAATTCCAGCACTTTGGGAGGCTGAGACAAGGAGAATCGCAAGTTCAAAGCCAGCCTCAGCAATGGCGAGGCGCTAAGCAACTCAGTGAGACCTTGTCTCTATATAAAACACAAAATAGGGCTGGGGATGTGGTTCAGTGGTCGAGTACCCCTGAGTTCAATCCCTGGTACCGAAGCAAAACAAACAAACAAAAAAACTACTCTAAGATTTCATCTCACACCAGTCAGAATGGCAATTATCAAGAATACAAACAATAGTAAGTGTTGGCGAGGTTGTGGGGGAAAAGGCACGCTCATACATTGCTGGTGGGACTGCAAATTGGTACAACTAATCTGGAAAGCAGTATGGAGATTCCTTAGAAAACTTGGAATGGAACCACCATTTGACTCAGCTATCCCACTCCTTGGTCTATACCCAAAAGACTTAAAAACAGCATACTACAATGACACAGTCACTTCAATGTTTATAGCAGCTCAATTCACAATAGCTAAACTGTGGAACCAACCTAGATGCCTTTGACAGATGAATGGATAAAGAAACTGTGGTATATATACACAATGGAATATTACTCAGCAATACAAGAGAGTAAAATTATGGCATTTGCAGGTAAATGGATGGAGCTGGAGAATATCATGCTAAGCAAAGTAAGCCAATCCCAAAAACCCAAATGCTGAATGTTCTCTCTGATAAGGGGATGCTGATCCATAATGGGGAAGGGGACATGGGAAGAATGGAGGAACTCTGCTCAAAGGGAAGGGAGGAGGAGGGAGCACGGGGACAGTAAAGATGGTGGAATAAGATGGACATCATAGCCCTAGCTTCATGTAAGACTGCATATATGATGTGATTCTACATCACGTACAACCAGAGAAATGAAAAGTTGTGCTCCTCTGTGTAAAATGAATCAAAATGCATTCTGTTATCATGTATACCTAAGTAGAACAAATAAATAAATAAATACATTACATGAGATTTCAGAGAAAATATCATCTATCTGGAGGAGGTATTCGAGCTGATCTTGGAAGACAAGCAATTTCTTTGGGGAAAGGAAAGAGGGAAGGGGAGAGAGAAATCTATAAATTAAGCAAGAAAAACAAAAGGACTATATACCCACATGTTTGGCTAAAGGCTGAGGTTGTGAAGGGAAAGAGCAGGAGTTAAAGTCAGAATAGTATTAGGAGCAAGCTTAATTTGGATTTGACTTCGTAAGAAACAGAAACACTAAAGACTAAACTAACAGAAAAGCAAGAGAAGTTATGAGGCTAATGCTTAACTGGGAGATCTCAGAGATTTAGAGAAAGCAGCAGTCCAAATATGCTACTAAGAGTAGCTAGCTAAGAGTCAGAGAGGGAAAAAACAATTGCAAGAACCAGTGTTAGAGAAACCAAAAGAATAGAATTAGGAATCCAGTGGTGGTAGTATCACAATGCTGCAGGAAGAAACTCAGAGGAGTGCCTTAGAATGATTACTTAAGAAGCAGTTTCAGGGGCTGAGGTAATGGCTCAGTGGTAGAGCACTTGTCCCGCATGTTTGAGGTACTGTTTTTGATCCTGAGCACCACATAAAAATAAATAAAGATATCATGTCCATCTACAACTAAAAAAAAAATAAGAACAAAGTTTCAGGATTTTGTTAACAGCAAAAATTAGATTGCAGAAGGTGGTCTATTGAAGGTGGTCAGGAAGTAGAGTAAAATCAAGATACTGATAAAAAGATGGAAATTTGATAGGGAAATACAACCGAGGCAATTAAAAAAAATTTTTTTTAGTTGTTGATGGATCTTTATTTATTTATATGTGGTGCTGAGAATCGAACCCAGTGTCTCACGCATGTTAGGCAAGTGCTCTACCACTGAGCCATAACCTCAGCCTGCACAACTGAGTAAATATTTCAGATGGACAGATAACAACACATATGAAGGAAAGTACGGTGCAAGGAAAAAGAGGCAGAAGACGAAAGAAAAAAATATAATGTAAGAAGGTTCCAGAAGTAATGGGAGGAAAGAATAATAACAGATACGAAGGAATACTTTGTGCTCAAATGAGAGAATGGGTAAAAATACAGAAAGGAGAGGAGGAGAGGGTATATGTTGAGGTGGTGAAGTAAAGTCTGTATATCAAGTGGTCTCAAACTTTTAAAGGAGGGGGCTTGAAATTTACAAAGAGGCATAGATTAGAAAGCTTGAAAACAAAAATGATTTTTAGGAAAATGAATGGTGTGTTAGTGGTTTCAAGTAATTCATATATACAAGGAGAGGTGAAGGCAAAAGGGAAGAGCATCCTCAAGCCCCTAAAATAGAACATTTCATTATACCTTATAGGTACATTTATAGAGTGATTGTTAGCATACATATTTTGGTTCAATTTATACTACATTTCTTTTCATTAGCAAAATTAGTAATTTGGGTTTTAAAAATGATCTCATAATCATAAAATGAGAATGTAATCAAAGACACCAATTAGTACACTCACACAGTAACTACAGAGATCACTGTAACTTGTTTAAAACTGTGTAAATCATTTTGCAGCAATTACAAGTTAATGAGACAGACAATATGATTAAAATGATAAAAAATGTTACATGAAGAATAATGCACAGATAAGAATTTTCATAAAGACAGGACTACTGTAAGCGGTTCCTCTCACTTTTGGGCAGGACTGAACTCTTCAAGACAGTAATCAGGAATAAAGGAGGTCTTAGTAAAACAACAACAACAAAAAGAATTGTCTAATAGAAAAAAACTAAGTTTTAAGTGACTTTAAAGACTTAGCTTTTCTAGAAACGTTAATACCATGTCTGGCAGTGGCCTCAACTAACATAACCTGAAAGTGCTAATGACCCTCATAGTAAGAGAAGATTGCAAATGGCTACACAACAGAAAGCCTACATTTACTGCTAATTAAAACCAACTGCTGTTGTCTTATTATCTTTATTTTTTGATGCATCCTTCCTGTTAAGTACTCTCATTTACCCACTAGTAACAACCTGGTACTTCGAGAATTACCGCGGGAAACAGTGGAAGCCGGACAAGTCGGCTGGGCCACTTTGGTATTCGGGCCTAGGCTGCTACGACCCTCGAAACCAAGAATAAATTCAACAGTTTGTGGCTCCCAAGCCCCAGGAATGGTGAAGGCTGCGAGGGGCAAGCAGGGAGGTAGCAGGCAAGGGGGTGGCAAGCGGTGAGTCTCGTGGCTGCGGAGAATTTCAAGGCAGAACACTTAGAAATGAGCTCAAAACACACTACCCCAGCCCTGGACTCATTCTACAAGTTACCTCCAAAGAGGGCCGCCCTCCCGAGAGGAAGGGTCTCACTCCAGGCTTCAACGGGAGGAAATGAGCTACTCACTGTCGATGTCCTCGATGAGGCTGGCGGTGCCGGGCATATAATTCATTTTGAGGGGGGATTAGGCTGTAATGTACAGCGGCGATAGGCCAGCGCGTCCAGCACCTCTTTCTTCCTACTGCCGTCGCCGCCTCGGCGGCACCGGGACAAGAAAGTCTCGTCCCGGGCCACCACCTCTGCCCCGGCTTTCAGCCGCCGGGGTCTGCCGGAAGCACCTTCATATTACCCCACCCACTTCCGGTATCACGTGCCTGTCCCCCGGACGAGGTGGGGCAGTCGTGCGGTTCGGGGCACCGTTTCCCCATCCCGGACAAGCTAGGATGAAGAATCTAGATTGGATAGACGGTTGGAAAATGTGTCCTCTAGTGTAAGGAGCACAATGCCTCCTCTCGCTCTCCTGCTTCGAGACCTGGGAGTCACTTACTGCCGCCCTCAACTTTTTGAGCTCGGCAGCAGGGGCGGGTCCGGGCCTGGGATTGGCTGTTATCGTCCGAACCTCCTTGCTGCTCTCCATTCCCTCTCGGCCGCAGGCGCCTGCGCAATGGGCTGGCCGTGGGGGGCGGGAAGCGCTTCAGGGCAGTGGAGCCCATGTCGGCCTTGAGGCGTTCGGGCTATGGCCCCAGTGATGGTCCGTCTTACGGCCGCTACTACGGGCCTGGAGGTGGAGATGTGCCAGTGCACCTACCTCCGCCCTTATATCCTCCCCTTCGCCCCGAACCTCCCCAGCCTCCCATTTCCTGGCGGGTGCGCGGGGGCGGCCCGCCTGAGACCACCTGGCCGGGAGAAGGCGGAGGTGGAGATGGCTACTATCCCTCTGGGGGCGCCTGGCCGGAACCGGGTCGAGCTGCAGGAAGCCACCAGGTAAGCTTTGAAACATGTGGCTTGGGGGATCCGATGGGGGTGTTTGGGGGGTAGGTGAGGGCCATTGCGCTTTTTGTACCCCTAGGCTTTGCAATGGCTCCGGTTTCATATTTGTTTTCCTTATGGGGAGTGGGTTGGGGAGACAGACGAGATAAAGACTGGGAACATAGGTGGGGGAATATACCTGTGTTCATTGTGCCCCTCCATTTCTGCTTCGGTCGCAGTAAGTGTATCTGTTTCATTAAGAAAGGAAAAAACATTATGCGCTGATTTCTAAGCTCAGTAGCAGGCTAGGGATCTATCACCATGGAGCGATGTTGGGCTGGAATGACAGGACTCTCTGCTCCAGCTCTGACAATTTATCCTGCGTGGCTAGAGTGACTGCAGCCCCCGATGTCGCTCAGCAACCCCTCCCGCCGGGGGAAGGAACCTGAAAGAGGGGAAGGGAATTTGAGCATTTAGCCCTTTGCTCCTAAAGCTTTGCCCTGGATTGGATCACGAATAATTAATATTGTAAAGCATCTTTTCATGGATTGTTTTATTTAATGTTAATAGCAACTACAAGGTAGATGTCATTATGACATTCCTATTTTCAAATAAGGAAGGCAGATCTGAGAGGTTAACGCACTTGCTTAAAACGTTTCGACTTGTAACATTTTATTCTCGGTATTCCTGCCAGAAATGTGTTTCCATTTTATTAATGTAGTATTCTTAGTAGGGGCTATCTTTATAGAGTGGTGGCATACCTACCTCTCTTCAGTCAGGAAGTATAGCATAATCATTTGTTGAAAGCCTATTAGTGAAATTTTCAAACATTTCTGGTGGGATTGTAAAATGATACAGTGTTTTGGAAAATTGTTGGGTAGTTTCTCAAAACATTAAACAGAATTAGTGTATGAGGCAACAAGTTCATTCCTAGGTATATACCCAAGATAACTGAAAACGTGTTTACATGTAAGTTGGTAGCACCCTTATTCATAACAAAAAGTGGAAGTAACCCATATGTCCATCAACTGATGAATGGGTTAACAAGATGTGGTAGATTCATACAATGGAATATTATTTGGCCATAGAAAGGAATGAAGTAATGATATATGCTGCAACAGGAGTGAACCTTTAAAAGATCATGCATCTTGAGTAAAGCCAGTCAGAAAGATTGCATATTGTATGGATCCATTTATATAAAATGTCCAAAGTAGGCAAATTTATAGAGACAGAAAGATTAGTGGTTGCCAGGGTTTGGGGAACTAGAGCTATGAGGAGTTTATGGATGTGTTTTTCCTTTTTTTTTTTTTCCTTTTTCTTTTTTCTTCCTTTGGTACTGGAGGTTGAACCCATGAGAATTCTGCCTCTGAGTTACATATCCAACTCATTCTAAAATTTTGTTATGAGCCTGCATCTGCTTAAGTTGTTGAGGTGGTCCTGGAGCTTATGATTTTGCCTTGACCTCTTCAGTGGCTGAGAGTTGAGTTTACAGGCTAGTGCCACTGCCTCTTACTGTTGTATCTTTTTCTTTTTTGGTGGTACTGGGTATAGTATGGCGAAGGGCACTGTATTACTGAGCTATATCCCCAGCCTATTTTTCAGTTTTTATTTTGAGACAAAGTCTGCTAAATTGGCCTTGAACTTGCAATTCTCCTTTAGCCTTTTGAGTTGGTGGGATTATTTGCATGTACCACCACATCAGGCTTGGTACTGGGGATTGAACCCAGGGGTACTCGTCCATTGAGCCATATCCCCAGCCCTGTTTTGTGTTTTATGTAGACACAGAGTCTTACTGAGTTGTTTAGCGCCTTGCCATTGCTGAGGCTGGCTTTGAACTCACAATTCTCCTGTCCCAGCCTCCCAAAGTGCTGGGATTACAGGCGTGCGCCACTGCGCCCGGCTTGAATTTTGTACACTTTAAGAGGGTGGGTTTATTTATTTATTTATTTATTTTTTGGTACTGGGGATTGAACTCAGGGGTACTCGACCACTGAGCCACATCCTCAGCCCTATTTTGTGTTTTATGTAGAGACAGGGTCTCACTGAGTTGCTTGCTTAGCGCCTCGCTGTTGCTGAGGCTGGCTTTGAACTCGCGATTCTCCTCTCTCAGCCTCCCTAAGTGCTGGGATTACAGGCTTGAGCCACTGCGCCTGGCAAAAGGGTGGGTTTATGTATGCTGGTTATATCTCATAAAATTGTATGAGAAACAAAATGTGTAGCAGTGAGAGTTTACTGTAAAAGAAAGATCCATATTTCCTGTGCTTACATCTGGAATAAGTAAATTGTGGGACCTTAATCCTATGATCTAGAGATGAAATGCTTGGCATGTAAGTATCCAAATTAAAAATCAGTTGAAGGAAAAGAGGAGAGGACCTCCAAACTGCTGATTTACTTTTGTTGAACTTGGCTGTGGTTAGCAAAACAACAATGTATTTTCTAGGGTAGAGCTAGCAAGGGATTTGGATTAACTAGAGCAGTTAAGATTTCAGCTTTGTGTAGGGAGTTGGTGAGGTATGGTTGAAGTATAGATATGCACATACTGTAGGTGATGGCGCTGGAATAGTTGCAGATAAAACTGGATGTGTATAATGGGCATTTGTTAATCATTTTATTTATTTATTTATTTATTTTATTTATTGGTACCGGGGATTGAACTCAGGGGTACTCGATCACTGAGCCACATCCCCAGCCCTATTTTGTGTTTCATTTAGAGACAAGGTCTCACTGAGTTGCTTAATGCCTCATAGTTGCTGAGAACTTGCGATTCTCCTGTCTCAGCACTTCTCCCAAAGTGCTGGGATTACCGGTGTGTGCCACCATGCCTGGCTGTAAATCATTTTAAAAGTTTGTGTTCTATCTTTCAGGTCGAAGATTCTGTAACTTTAAAAGTATAGGTTGGTAATTTCTTCTATAGCAGTAGAAAATGAATACGGTGCCTGTTGTTGTTACAGATATTACAAACATTTTTTTTCTGAATTCATTGTCTTTATCGGTTTTCATGTAAGTTTGATGTTTTTGTATTGTTAAATCTGTCAAACAAAATAGAAAACTAAGAATTTTGCTACTAAAAAAGTCTTGCAAGGCTGTTAGAAATGCAGTCTGCCCTCTTCTAGACTTTACTGCAGCAATGAATTGAGATCCCCAGGTGATTCATATATACATTTATGTTTGAGAAGCTTTGCACTATAGAATTGGATATATATATATATATATATATTTTTTTTTTTTTTGAACTCAGGGGCACTCGACCACTGAGCCACATCCCCAGCCCTATTTTGCGTTTTATGTAGAGACAGAGTCTCATTGTGTTGCTTAGCGCCTTGCCATTGCTGAGGCTGGCTTTGAACTCGCGATTCTCCTGTCTCAGCCTCCCTAAGTGCTGGGATTACAAGCGTGAGCCACCATGCCCGGCTTGGAATTGGATATATTGAGATGGTGTTGTATTAAACCAGAATACAGACTTGACTGTATTAACACATTTAAATATGACAAGGGAAAATTGGAAATCTACCACTCTCTCCATTTATTATTTATTTATTTATTTTTGCAGTGCTGGGGATTGAACTCAGGGCCTTTTACACATAGAGCAAGTTCTTTACCACTGAGCTACAGCCATAGCCTTCCATTTTTTTCCCCTAAGAGTAAAACTTTGAAGAATAAAACTTTTCTTGACCTTGTTATCTATCCTGAAAGTATATAGTAAATATCCAGTATTTATAGCAATGTAGTTTGATCCTTGAACTAATAGCATCTGTATAACATAGGAGCTGGTTGGAAGTGCTTTATCTAAGGCCCTGCCCCAGATGTACTGAATTTGTATTTATTTATTTATTTTGGTACTGGGATTGAACCTGGGTGTGCTTTACCACTGAGCTACATCCCCAGCCCTTTTTATTTTTTATTTTGAGACAAGGTCTCACTAAGTTGCTCAAGGTCTCACTAAGTTGCTCAGAGCTGCACTGAATTGCTGTGGCTGGCTTTGAATTTATAATCTTCCTGCCATAGCCTCCAGAGTCACTAGGATTACAGGCATGTGCCACTGCCCCAGCTCTGAACCTGCATTTCAACAAGATCTCTGGATGATATACATGTTTTCCCAGAACAAGTCATCTAAGAAAGCATGCCAAGATAGAAGCTGTCATCTTTTTTTTTTTTTTTTTTTTTTTTTAGTACTGGGGATTGAACTCGGGGTACTCGACCACTGTGTCACATCCCTAGTCCTGTTTTGTGTTTTACTTAGAGACGGGGTCTCACTGTGTTGGTTAGCACCTCGCAGTTGCTGAGGCTGGCTTTGAATTCATGATTCTCCTCTCAGCCTCCCAAAGTGCTGGGATTACAGGCGTGCGCCACCGCTCCCAGCAGTAACTGTCATGTTTTATAAGAATCTTGGAAGGGACATACCATCACTTCTGCTGTATATTTTTTGTCTTAGTGACCAATCTGGTACAGTTGTGGAAGGCAGCTTCACAACGGTGTGAATACCAGGAAGCAGAGAATGTTGGAAGCCATCTTGGAGGATGGCTGTATCAGGAAGAGAGATCATGCTCCCAGAGTAGTTCTGAAAGGGGTGGTGGAGAAGCTTGCATTTGAGCCATGTCTGAATGTAGAGACCTTTTCCCTCAATATTTTATTATAATAAACTTTAAACATACAGAAAAGTTGAAAGAATTGTAGGTGAACACTTATCTGCGCCACCTAGATTGTGTAATTAGCATTTTTATTACATCATTTATTTTTTGATGCATAGGTAATTTGCATAGATTTGAAAGACATTTTCAAAGGTAGAATTACAGTATAATATCAATTGGAAATGAGGAATGTGGGGAAAACAAGATGATTTTGAGATTTTAGGATTTCACAGGCACAGGAATGAAAGGTTTTTATGGGAAGATAATGGTTTGATTTTGTACCAAAAGAACTAACAATAGTTTGAAGAGAGGGGTTTAAAAAAAATACAAACTTAGCAAAGACTTATGTGCTTCCTTTATTTCACTTATGCTGCAATCCAGTTAGTTTGTGAAATTACTGTGTGCTAATTGGTGGATACAATGTATGAGATTGATTAGACAGAGGTTTGTGATTTTCTGTTTTTGCTTTTTTTTTTTTAATGTCAAATTTTAGTCAGGAGTTGTCTGTGGGAACACAACAATAGGTGTGGGGCTCAGGAGGGAGGAGATAGGATGGAGATAGTGATTTGAGAGTCATCAAGTAATAAGCGTAACTGAATAAACTTGGTAACTGTTGCAGGTGGCAGGTCTTGTGGTGGTGGGGAGGAGATCTTTGAGAGTCTAGAATAGGGGATAGAGAAAGAGAATACAAAATGGGAGAAAATATTTGAAGAATAGTAGACTCCAGGAAGTCATACAGTATAAACCAGGCAAGGACACAGTTATTTTGGAGGGAAGTGGTATAACTGAAAATAAGTGGTTGGATTGGCAATTTAAAGATATTGTTGATTTTAGTGGAGATAGTTTAAAGAAGTATTAAAATAATGAATGAGGTGTGTGTGTCTGTGTGTGTGTGTATGTGTATGTATATATATTAGAGGTTTATTATTTTTGGTACTGGAGATTGAACCCAGGGCACTTAACCACTGAGACACATCCCCAGCCCTTTTTTATTTTTTTATTTTTACTTTTTTGATAGTCAGGATTGAACTAAGGTGCACTCAACCACTGAGCCACATCTCCAACCCTATTTTGTATTTTATTTAGAGATTTATTTGTATTTTATTTATTTATTTATTTATTCTTCCTGTGGCTGGCTTTAAAACTCACGATCCTTCTGTCTCAGCCTCCTGAGCCACCAGGACTACAGGCCTACGCCACCGTGCTCAGCTTTTATTTTTTATTTTGAGACAAGGTGTCTCACTAAGTTACTAAATTGCTGAGGTTGGCCTTGAACTTGTGATCCTCTTTTGTCTTCCCAAGCCACTGAGCTTAAAGAGGTATGCTACCATGCTTGGCTGAATGGGAGGTTTTGATAAGAAGGCAGTATAAACGGTACTTCCAGAAATTTTTCAGTCAGTGAGAAAGTGGTCACTTGACTGGATACCAGGATTTAGGGGAGAATTTTTAGGATTAGGTGGTTTGAGTTTATTTGTAAATGGAAGAGAATGAGTTAGTAGATTCAGAAAAAAAGATCAGAACTATAAAGGAAGGAATGTGGCTTGAGAAAATGGTATAAAAAAGTGAGGAATGTCAAAAAGCATTCTACTGTCATGTATAACTAATTAGAATAAATTTTAAAAAGTGAGGAACATAATTGAGGAACCTCTTCTGAACTAGAGGGGCTAGAAGGAATTCAGAGTTGGAGGAGAGGATCATTGGTCTACTTTTTGGAAGAGTAAAGTCCAGGTCATTTTAGAGTAAGGAAAGTAGGATAGGATATGTTGGGAAATTTATATTATAGCATATGCTGATAAATGTTATAATCAGGTGCTAGGGAAAGGGTAGAAATTGTAGAAAAAGTTGGAGGAAACTCAAATATGATTGAAATTTAAAAAAATTGTGATGAGGATAAAGTGATTTTGGAATATTTAGCTATACAAATGATTTATATATTTTTAAAATAATTTTTTGCAAAGATCTTGTGCAAAACTACATGCAGATTTATAATTAGGACTTGTATAGTACCAGCACTACCCAGATTCCTCCATTATTAGATTTGCTCGGGCTGACATTATTTTTTGCAGCAATATTGGTCAATCACTGTAAATTTAGTCACATATCCATCTTTATGTGTGCTGGGTCTTGAATCCAAGGCCTTGAGCATGCTAAGCATGCATCCTATCACTGAGTCATACCCCAACTCTCTACTTATGTAACTAGTTAGTTCTAAGACAAAAATGAAAGGAGTTGACTGACTCTAGCCTTCATCTGAGATTTAGGTAGTACATCTTTTTTTTTTTGGTACCAGGGATTGAACTCAGGGGCACTCGACCACTGAGCCACACCCCTAGCCCTGTTTTGTATTTTATATAGAGACAGGGTCTCACTGAGTTGCTTAGTGCCTCATAGTTGCTGAGGCTGGCTTTGAACTCCCGATTCTCCTGTCTCAGCCTCCCTAAATGCTGGGATTACAGGCCTGCGCCACCGCACCTGGCTAGGTAGTACATCTTAAAACAGAAAAAAGTAAGTAAATGGTATTTTGCCACAGAAAATTGTAATCAAATTTCCTTTGCCAGAAAAGCTTTAATTCACATTGTAATCACTTGTGAAAACCTTTTATTACCCTTTTCATTTAAACCTTTGTTTTAGTTTGTATTTCAGTCAGCAAACAAAAAGTTTAGAATTAGTTTTTCACTTTTTTATACCATTTCCCCCAAACTATATTCCATGCTTTAGTTCTGATCTTTTTCCCTGAATCTACTAGCTCATTCTCTCCCACTTAACAAATAAACTCAAACCACTTAATCCTAAAAATTTTCTAAATCCTGGTGTCCAGTCAAGTGACCACTTCTCACTGACTGAAAGTTTAGAATTGGCACGTTAGTGTTTTATTTATTTGTTTAGTTTATAGAATTAAGTTTAGTTTGAGTCAATATCCTATGTAGCCATTAGTGTCAGGTTGTGTCAGCTGTAAGCCACAGACTTTCATTGTTCCTGGACATATTTTTAGATTTGTCCCCTTTTGTCCAAAAGAAAAGAAACAAGAAGTTTGGGCGGGGGGGCGGGGAGATAATCTTTTGAAATTGACAATAAATAATTTAGAAAAATTATGGTAATGGGGATTGAACCCAAGGGTGCTTTCCCATTGAGATATACCCCAGACCTTGTTTTTTTATTTTTTATTTTGAGAAAGGGTCTTGCTAAGTTGCTTAGGGCCTTCCTAAGTTGCTGAGGCTGGACTCGAACTTGTGATCTTCCTTCCTCAGCCTTCTGAGTTGCTGGGATTATAGGTGTATATTACCATGCCTAACTAAAATTAATAATTTTTATTATTTACTTGAGAACATTCCTTTTTTTTTTCATTTTAAAAAAATGAGCCGGGCGCGGTGGCTCAAGCCTGTAATCCCAGCACTTAGGGAGGCTGAGACAGGAGGATCGCGAGTTCAAAGCCAGCCTCAGCAATGGCGAGGCACTAAGCAACTCAGTGAGACCCTGTCTCTACATAAAAAACACAAAATAGGGCTGGGGATGTGGCTCAGTGGTCAAGTACCCCTGAGTTCAATCCCTGGTGCCAAAAAAAAAAAATAAATAAAAAAAAAATAAAAAAATGGCATAATTTACATATAGTATACCTCACCCATTTTTAGTAATAGTTCTGAGTTTTAGTTCTTTGTTTCTTTATTTGGTGTAGGAGATTGAATCCAGGGCCTTACAAATATTCTACTACTGAGCTGTTGAACTCTGGTACAACAGTTTTGCAGGTATCCCATTCTAAGACATACAGTCAGCTATTACTTTAAGAGAATTTGATTAAGAAATTGTTTTTTAGTTGTAGATGGACACAATACCTTTATTTTTATTTATTTATTTTTTATGTGGTGCTGAGGATTGAATCCAGTGCCTCACAAGTGCTAGGCAAGTGCTCTACCACTGTTTTTTTTTTTTTTTTTTTAATTTATTTTTCAATAGAAACTTATATTTAGAAGCTAACTGTGTAAGTCAGGATCTAGGCAGGAAAACAGAAACCTCACTAGTTCTTTTAAAACAGAATTTGATTTAGGGAGTTAGTTAAGCAGGTATTGGAGTTCTGAAAAGGGAAAAAGAGAAAACAGAAGTAACAGAATATAGTAAATGTAGGAAGCAACTACACCTTCTAGGGCTCAGGAATAAAGAGAAGAGGTTAGGCTTATTAGAACATGGAAACTTGGAAGAGTGGCGTGGTGCAGCTGGAACCCAATCGGGTGCCAGTTGTACTAATTGCTCCCCCCCGGAAAACTGAGGACCTCATCCATGCCAAGTGCTTTATCACTGAGCTATACCTACACCACTAGTGTTCAAGAGTATTTTCTAATGTAGCATTTAAATTTCTTTAATGGATACTTGTATATATTTTCTCTTTCCTTAGTAGTTACTTGTGGGCTAACAATATACATATTACCAGAATCAACTTATTTACAGTAACTTAATTCCAGTGATATATAGAAATATTACTCCTATATAGTTTTATATCCTTTTCTTCTTTGTGATATAATCGTTATCCATATTGCATCTATAAATGTTACTAACCTAGGGACTGGGATTGTGGCGCAGTGGTAGCGTGCTCGCCTAGCACGCGTGAGGCACTGGGTTCGATCCTCAGCACCACATAAAAATAAAATAAATATATTCTGTCCACCTACAACTAAAAAAATAAATAAAATTAAAAAAAATGTTACTAACCTAGTGTTACTTACTATTTTTATATAATTTATGTCTTTTAAAGAGTCTTAGAGAAGAAAGGAGAGTAAATATATGTTTATATGTTTTGATATATTGGCTTTTCTTTGTTGGGAGATATTGCAGGGTATACTGGGGATTGAATCTAGGAGCACTCTACCACTGAGCTACATCCCCAACCCTTTTTATTTTATTTTGAGGCAAGGTCTCAGTAAGTTGCCCATACTGGCCTCAAAATTGGGATCCTCATGCCTCATATTCCTGAGTGGCTGGGATTATAGGCATGCGCTACCATGCCTGATTTAACCTTCTTCTTCTTCTTTTTTTTTTTTTCTTCTTTTTTTTTTTTAATATTTTTTTTTAGATATTGATGGATCTTTATTTTATTCATTTATTATTTATACATGGTGCTGAGATCGAACCCAGTGCCTCACGCATGCTAGGCAAGCGCTCTACCACTGAGCTACAGTCCCAGCCCCCTGATTTAACCTTCTTATCATTTCTGGTATGATGGTGTATTGAGTGGTGTCAAACATATCTGACACTCTTTTTGTTCAAGTGTTTTTCTTCTGTTCTTCAGATTACACTTTTTGTACCAATCGATCCTTCAAGTTTGCTAATTATTCCTTCTGCCATTTCAAATCTGTTGAGCATCTCTGGTGAAATTTTTACTTTAGTTATTGTACTTTTCAACCCTAGAAATTCTTTTTTTTTTTTTTTTTTGGTACTGGGGATTGAACTCAGGGGTACTTGACCACTGAGCCACATCCTCAGCCCTATTTTGTGTTTTATGTAGAGACAGGGTCTCACTGAGTTGCTTGGCACCATGCCGTTGCTGAGGCTGGCTTTGAACTTGCAATTTTCCTGTCTCGGCCTCCCAAAGTGCTGGGATTACAGGCGTGGGCCACTGGGCTTTGCCAGAATTTCTTTTTGATTCTTTTTTCAAAGTTGTTATTTAGAGTTGCTATTCTCTATTAAAAATTTTGCAACATTGTCACCACACTTTCAGCAGCCTGGCCAGAATTTCTTTTTGATTCTTTTTTCTTTTTTTTTTTTTGGTACTAGAGATTGAACTCAGGGGCACTCGACCACTGAGCCACATCCCCAGCCCTATTTTGTGTTTTATGTAGAGACAGGGTCTCACTGAGTTGCTTAGCGCCTCACTCTTGCTGAGGCTGACTTTGAACTCGCGATTCTCCTGTCTCAGCCTCCCTAAGTGCTGGGATTACAGGCTTGAGCCACCGCGCCCGGCTTGATTCTTTTTTCAAAGTTGTTATTTGGAGTTGCTATTCTCTGTTTTTTTGCAACATTGTCACCATACTTTCCTTTATTATTTTAATCAGTTTTCTTTAGTTCTTCAGATATATATAATGGCTACTTTGAAGTTTTTGTCTTTTAAATCTGACATGGGGTTATAGTCGTGAACAGTTTCTGTTACTTGCTCTTTTTATGGATCATACTTTCCAGTTTCTTTGCATGTCTCATAAATTTTAGGTATCATATTTTGGCAACTCAGGGTATTGGTTCCACCATCCTCACTTAGGCTTTTGTTTTTTGCTTTTGTTTGTTTGCTTATTGACTAGCTGGATTATTTTGATATACTCCATAACCCCCAGCCCCTATAGTCTGGAGTATATGATATTGCTCCTTGGGGAACACAGCCTTGGGTGTGCCCATAGTCACCCAGAGTGACAGAGGTTTGGGTAAGATTCTTTGACTATCTTTTCTTGACCACTCCTAGTTGTTAGTGCTTCATTGGTTTCCACCTGATCATTCTAGTTTTCAGTAAGATCCTGGGGGCATAAATTGCACCAGTGACTGATTCAATCAGATTTTAGAGTCTCTTTGAAGGAATACTTCCCAAGGTATCAGATTTGTGTGTGTGTGTTTGTTTTTTTATTTATTTTTTAGTTGTGGATGAACCTTTACTTTTATTTGTTTATATGTGGTGCTGAGAATCGAACCTGGTGCCTTACACATGCTAGGCAAACACTCTACCACTGAGCCACAACTATAGTCCCCCAGATTTGTTTTGATTCTAAAGGACTCCTAGCCATGGTTGAAAACTGTTGACCAAAGATACTGAATTATTTCATCAGGACACTTTTGAGTACCATTAAAAAATTTGTCAAGCCGGGCGCGGTGGCTCAAGCCTGTAATCCCAGCACTCAGGGAGGCTGAGACAGGAGAATCGCGAGTTCAAAGCCAGCCTCAGCAATGGCGAGGCGCTAAGCAACTCAGTGAGACCCTGTCTCTACATAAAATACAAAATAGGGCTGGGGATGTGGCTCAGTGGTAGAGTGCCCCTGAGTTCAATCCCCGGTACC
>PVHX01013367.1:0-19753 GCA_004024805.1 Geosciurus inauris | reverse complement strand
TGTCAGTGAAGACTAACTGCCATACTTGCTTCTCTAATTCTTGTTCTTTTTTTTTTAAATTTGAGATGGGGTGGAGGATGTCTCCCAGTATGTTACTGAGGCCGGTCTTAAACTCCCAGGCTCAAGTGATCTTCCTATCTCAATCTCCTGAGTAGTTGGGACTACCAGTGTGTCCTGCCATACCTGGCTTGAACCAAACACCTGCTTCTCTGGTCCTCTACAGACAGAAAAGACATACCCCATTCTAACCAGTGGTAAACATCTATATAAAAAAGAAAGAAAGAAAAACAAGAATTTGGCTCCATGACCTTGGAATTGAATTTTTTAATCGACTAAGGAATACATACTGTTCAATTTCAAGATCAATTGTGAACTTTGCCAGCACCAGAACAATATTTAAGAAAGGCTTTAATCTAACTAGATTAATCTGATGCTACGTCTCAAGGTGCCCAGAATCCTTTGAATAGAGTAATTGAGAAATTCAGTGAAAATAATAGTTTTTTGCTTCATATAACTTTCAAAGATCATTCTCACCTTGCAGTCCCAGTGTGTTTTTGATTTGGTCTCCTGACCCCTGAACTCATGGCTCCCACTTGAACATGTTGTAAAAGAAGAGAAATAGATATAAGTGAAGTCACTTGTGACTTTTTCCAGTGAAAATATGCCAAGGGTTCGCAACAATTTGCAGAGCACCAGTGTGGCCTTTGGGAAGGTAACAAGGGAAATTTTGTATTCTTGCATAGTACACCTGCTCAGGTCAGCCATCTGACAACATTCTGGACTGGTTGTATTTCAAAATACATAGAAGAGTCTCAAGTCTCAGCACATGGAAATGATATGTTATCCTGATTTGATCATTACACATTCTATACATGCATTAAATTACATTGTACACAATAAATGTGTACAAATATTTTGTCAGTTAACAAAAGGACTTTTCATAGTATACAGAAAAAGAGTTAAATTCTGAAGAGATTAGCATTATATGGTTTCTGACAGAGATATAGTTGTTTATAAAATAGAGTTGACTTCTTACTTCAGTCTGAATACATTTATTGATTACAATGACATTGAGTACAGATTTTCTGTTGGCACCAGTGAGAAAGTGCAACTTAGTTCCCTCATTGCTGCTTTTCAAGACCCCAGAGATCTGATTGTTGCAGAGGCCTAGATACTGAGGCCCATTTCACCACAATTCTCAGGGCCCAGCAGTATTAAAGAACAGAGAAACTCAGATGAACTACTGCCTCAGGGCTTTGTGATGGAGCCACAGTAACCATAAATCTTGGAAAACTCCATTCTAGGCACACTGGCAGATAAAAAGTTGTATTTGCGGCTCTTTGGAGCAGGGATATACAAAGCAATTATACAGTTGTTTTGTTGTAGTGGTCATTTGTCTTTCATAGGAAGAAAAGCACCTTTTTTAAAATTTTAAGGTTTTTACCCTTCATTTGCTTGGATCACAGGGAATACAGAGCTTCAAAAAAATATGGTACAAATGTCTTCTAACTCAAGATAAACAGAACATCTCCAAAGTTAAGTTTATAAATCTAATCTTTGGCAAAGTCTCTGTGTCTACTTTAAATAGGTGTTAATGGATTTCTTGGCAAACTTATACTCTTATAAAATAGACTGAATTCTGCTACTTTAAAAACTGGTAATCTTTGTTTCTCCTCTTGAAGTAGAAGAGTTAGCAGCTTCCTTATTGTGATGTGGACAGTAGAAACTTTAATTTTTTAAACAGAAATATAGAGTTTATCTTTTAAAGTATGCTATTGGGGCTAGAGGTTCTATAGAACTTATTTCTTTAATGCACGGATGGTACGCAAGATTAAACCTGACTCGAACTAGAACTCCTAAAAGGATTGAAATTTTTGTACAATTTTAGTAGTTTATTTAATATCAATTATATTGCTCTTTAACATAAAAATAAAGCAGCTTGTTTGTTTAAAAATTAGAATAAAATTTATGTTCTGTATACCATAAAACCTTGAAAGAAATTAAAATCTAGTCTATGGCCATACCACCCTTAATGCTCCCGATCTTGTCTGAAAGAAATTAAAATCTAAATAAATGGAAAAAGATCTCCCATTCACTGATTAGATGACCTAACATTAAGATGGTGGGGCTAAAGCAGGTGCATTTGTGCAAGCCTGTAATCCCAGCAGCTCAGGAGGCTGAAGCAGGAGGAACAGGAGTTCAAAGCCAGTCTCAGCAACTCAGCAAGACCCTAAGCAACTCAGTGAGACCCTGTCTCTAAATAAAATATAAGAAAGGGCCAGGGATATGGTTAGGTGCCCTGGGTTCAATCCCTGATACCAAAATAAATAAAATAAATAAAATAAAAAATGAAAGAAAGAATAAGAAAAGATGGTGGGGCCAGGTGTAACTTAGGAGGCTGAGGCAAGTTTGAGGCCAGCCTCAGCAACTTAGTGAAATCCTGTCTCAAAATAATAAAAAAAAAAAAGGACTGAGGATGTAACTCAGTGGTAGAGCACCACTGGGTTCAGTGCTCAGTACTGAGGGAGAAGGGAGTGGAAAGAGTGACAACAGTTGTTCTGGCGAGTGAGATGACCATAGTACAGAGTGTACTATAATTGTTAGCAGTGCTGAGTGCCTACTGGAGATTTATGGTCATGAATTTAAAGTGAAACCAGAGAACTTGTGTTTTCTCCACCAATAATTAGAGTTAGAGGCAGTGGATAGCTGGGTTTAAACTGGATTAGGGTTTTGCAGGGTGTGTATATATGAGGGATAGAGCAGCAAGGGATTAAGATGTTGAGAAGCTGAGTCAGGAAGGAAGTGAGGACATAGGTGATATGGAAATAGGAGAATTGGAGTGGTAGTAAGAATGTGGGAACCTCAGAGAATCAGGGGGAGAGGACAGAAACCAGGGTAGTTCTGAGAATTTAGGTATTGGCTCACTACCTCTGGGGTGAATCAGCTTCAACCTTTGTCTTTTTATCTCTTCACTCATGATTCACATTTTTTCCCCCTAATTTTTTTAAAAATATTTTTTAGTTGTTGATGGACCTTTATTTTATCTATTTTTATGTGGTGCTGAAGATTGAACCCAGTGCCTCACACATGCTAGGCAAGTGCTCTATCACTGTGCTACAACCCTCCTTAATTTTTTTATTGGTACATTACAGTAGTAACATAATGGTGAGATTTGTTACATATTCATACATGAACACAATATAACAATATAAGTTGGCCAGTATCATTCATGATTCACATTTGGGGGGGGGTGATGGTGCCAGGGATTGAACTCAGGGGCATTCAACCATTGAGCCACATACATCCCCAGCTCTATTTTCTATTTTATTTAGAGACAGGGTCTCAGTTGCTTAGCACCTCACCATTGCTGAGGCTGGCTTTGAACTTGTGATCCTCCTGCTTCAAACTTCTGAACTGCTGGGATTACAGGTGTGTGCTACTGCACCTGGCGATGATTCACATTCTTGGGAGCGAGAAATTAATTAGTCAAAAGTCCACATGCCAGGCGCAGTGATGCACACCTGTAATCCCAGCATTTTGGGAGGTTGAGACAAGAGAATCATGAGTTCAAAGCCAGCCTCAGCAATGACGAGGCACTAAGCAACTCAGTGAGACCCTATCTTTAAATAAAACACAGAGGAGGGCTCAGAATGTGGCTCGGTATTTGAGCACTCCTGACTTCAATCCATGGTACCAAAAACCAAAAAAACCCAACTCACCCCTGAATCAAGGGGACAAGAGGGAGGGCATTAATTAGATTAATTAGGGGAATTTGCCTGATATTCTCTGGTTTCTCTGTTTTGTAAAGGTAATACTACTTGCTCAGCATGTATAATGTCCTATAGAATCTTTACGTGCTTTGAAAGTATTATGAAATTTAGAAGTAGTGCAGTTAAGCTAAGCTAGTGATAACCTCTCAATGATTATAACTGCCAGTGAATTTCTTTGTGAAACCACATTCAAAATTTAGGAAAAAAAATCCAGAGATTCTGTCCAAACTTAAAACTATACTTAAATGATAAAGTTCAAATCAAAATAACTCACAGGGTAAATAAATGGATATATATACTAAACCAAACAATAGATGCTCTGCAAAGTTTTGAGTTGGTATAGTCTCTTACCAAAGCTTATTGGATTATTGCAAATCATTGCATTAACTTTTCTTTTTTAATATTTATTTTTTTAGTTGTAGGTGGACACAATACCTTTATTTTTATGTGGTGCTGAGGATCGAACCCCGGCCTTATGTGTGCTAGGCGAGAGCTCTACCACTGAGCCACAACCCCACCCTGCATTAACTTTTTGAGTTGGAAAGGCTAAAGAGATTATTGTCATGGCTAGATTTACTCCATGTTCTACATTGGTTGTACAATTGTTCTACATTAGTTCCTGAGGTTATAGGTTGAGGTTATAGGTTGTTACCAGAAAGCCTACCCATAGCAGAAAGGATATGGTGGTGGTTCCTAAGAAAAAAGAAAAAAATTCAGTTTCAGTAGCATTCTTACACTATTAAATTAGGGATGTTTAACCTGTATTGATAAAGGGTCATGAGTAAAGAGGGATAAAACAAACTAATATCTCTGGTTTTGCTAATCATCTTAACACAGAATTCCTTTATTGGCATTCATTCCTTCATTTGTTTTGGTGGAATTGGCATAATGCATAAGAACAGTCTTTTACCAGATAGTCAATAATTGTTTTGTTTCAGGGCATGTGATTTACCATGTAATGCATCATCATCAGGTTAATAGTGATTATTAATGGTAGGGTTCTATTGCTTTTTTGTCTATTGTCTCTTTTGATATCTATATCTTGCCTCTATCAGTTTATTTCAGAATGATGTAAGAATGTTATTGAAAGTGATTTTTTCTTTTTCTCTTAGGAGCAGCCACCATATCCTGGCTACAGTTCTAACTACTGGAATTCTCCTGCACGACCTAGGGCCCCATACCCAAATACATATCCTATAAGACCAGATTTGCAAGGCCAGGTATGGTTGAAAATTGACAAACTCTGAATTTGTCCTTAATCAATCAATTATTTTCAGAACCTGTGGATACTGGTGATATGTGGGGTTTGTTTTATTTTTTAGTTTAATGGGCTCCATCAATCTCATTATTATTATTTATTTTATTTTATTTTTGTATGGTACTGGAGATTGTACCCAGTATCTCATGGATGTTGTTTTAATCTCAAAGATAAGGAATTATCTAGGCAAATATCTATGGCAAAGGTAACTTGAGGCAGAATAGATTATTTCTCACAACCTTGAAAAAAAATACATAAAATGTACATGTATTTTTAAAAATACACATATTTTTAAAATTTTGATCTATGACAAATATTTCATTATAAATATTTGAAGTCTATACTAAGAAGTACAAAAAATATGCACTTTTTTTTTTTTGGTACTGGGGATTGAACTCAGGGGTACTCGACCACTGAGCCATGTCCCCAGTCCTATTTTGTGTTTCATTTAGAGACAGGGTCTCACTAAGTTGCTTAGCACCTTGCTTTTGTTGAGGCTGGCCTTGAACTAGTGATTCTCCTGTCTCAGCCTCCCAGTCCTCAGCTGGGATTACAGCATGTGCCACTGCGCCCAACCACATCTTTTTAACTAGTACCTTGCTTTATCAAGTTTTAATTTTGCCACAGTTCATATTTAAAAAAAAGAAAGAAAGAAATACAGTTGAAGCCCCATATAACACTTCTTTCCATTTCCTTAAGTTATATTTATTATCCTTTCTGTTTTTATGCTTTTATTACTTGTATTTATATCCATAAACTTATATAGTATTAATTAATGTGTTTTTAAACTTTGCGTAGTTTCATATTAACCTTTTGCAGCTTGCTTCTTCTTGCTCAGTATTTTCATTTTTCTATTGTGCACACATGAAACAAGAATTTCTCTAGGGTGTGGAATTGTTGAGTTCTGGTGTGTATATCTTTATTAGGTATAGCCAAATTACTTTTCATAATGTTTGTACCAATGAGAAAACATTTAAATATCCATAATCTTGTTGTCCTAACAATAATTGTCAAAGTTTTTTTTCTATCTAGATTTCATATTTCTGTATGTACACCATTTTTAAGGAATACAATTGCAATATATAGTTTTAAAGCAGCTGCATTTAAGCAGCCTTCAAATGAGTACCCAGACTTTAGATGCAGTTTAGAACTGTCTATAAACCGATGTTTTCTGCAGAATTAATTTTTTTTTTTCTTTTTGGCACTGGGGATTGAACTCAGGGGTACTTGACCACTGAGCCACATCCCCAGCCCTATTTTGTGTTTTATGTAGAGACAGGGTCTCACTGAGTTGCTTAGCATCTCAGGGTTGCTGAGACTGGCTTTGAACTCGCGATTCTCCTGTCTCAGCCTCCCAAAGTACTGGGATTACAGGGATGTGTCACTGTGCCTGGCTCAGAATTAAATTTTTTTTTTAATATTTATTTTTTTAGTTGTAGGTGGACAGAATATCTTTATTTTATTTTTATGTGGTGCTGAGGATCGAACCCAGTGCCTTATCGCGTGCTAGGCGAGCACGCTACCACTGCGCCATAACCCCAGCCCTCAGAATTAAATTTTTAAGATCAACATAAAGTATACTGATGGATTTTAGGTATTCAAATATATGTTTGTCTCTTCAAATTTACTAGTGAGATGGAGGCTGAAATAATGGAAATACATTTTCTTTAAGGGCTGAATAATTGTTTTAAAAAACCTGTGGAAAAATTCCAAGTTCAAGACCAGCCTGGGCAACTTAGTAAGGCCTTGTCTCAAAATAAAATTTAAAAAGTCTGGGGATGCTGAGCACTGTGGTGCAGGCCTGTAATTCCAGCAGCTGGGGAAGCTAAGACAGGAGGATTGTGAGTTCAGAGCCAGCCTCAGCAATAGTGAGTCACTAAGCAACTAAGTGAGACCCTGTCTCTAAATAAAATACAAAATATAGGACTGAGGATGTGGCTCTTTAAATTGAGATATTACACGCAAGAGCAACCAGTGTATGATGGTAGATTTGGCAATTCCCAAAATAAGTGTTAGTAAAAATTCAAGTTGATGTTAACTGCTGATAATTGTGAAGTCTTGGAATACCTTTTTTTTTTAAAAAATATTTTTTTAGTTGTAGATGGATACAATGTCTTTATTTTATTGCTTTGTATGTGGTGCTGATGTTCGAACCCAGGGCCTCACGCATGCGAGGCAAGCGCTCTACTGCTGAGCTACAATCCCAGCCCCTTGGAATACTTTTTTTTTTTAACCTTTATTTTATTTATTTATGTATTTTGTATGTGGTGCTGAGGATCGAACCCAGTGTCTCACGTGTGCGAGGCAAGTGCTCTACTGCTGAGCCACAACCCCAGCCCTGGAATACCTTTTTTAAAAAATTTTTTAAAAATTAGTTGTTGATTGATCTTTGTTTTATTTATTTATTTATATGCAATGCTGAGAATCGAACCCAGTGCCTCCCACATGCTAGGCAAGTGCTTTACCACTGAGCCACATCCCCAGCTCCTTGGAATACTTTTGTGGTAAAATTTTACATATTTTTTCTGCTTTTTTTTTTTTTTGTGGTGCTGGAGATTGAACCCAGGGCCTTGTGCATGTGAGGCAAGCACTCTACCAACTGAGCTATATCCCCAGCCTCAAATTTTTCATATTTTTTTCAAGATAATCACAACAGGAAGAGTTGTGATATTGTTAGGGGAAATCAATTTTTGCTTAGCTCACATCTGTCTGCACTTTTATAGTCATATGCCAAATAGCAAGGGAATCTATCAATAGTCTTTTTTTGGGCAAGAAACTTGACCGTTTTTCTTACCTTTAGTTTCCATATTTACACAATAGTCCATCAACTAGGAAACCAATTTTTGTAAAAAGTATTTCATACCGGACAATCTTTATATTTTTTTTAGTTGTAGATGGATTTTTATTTTATTCATTTGTTATTTATATGTGGTGCTGAGGATCGAACCCAGTGCCTCACACATGCTCTACCACTGAGCTGTAGCCCCAAGCCCCCCCGGACAATCTTTAGCTTGCACTGAGATGGCATGTAGTGAGATGTTACTTGGAAGGGCCTTTGTTAGACTTCTGGCTGTTAAATTCTTACCATCTAGGATTGCTGGGTTCATTGTCTCCTTTCAGTAAAGAATTGAAGAACAGGTCACAGATAGCAAGTAAGAAGTAGGTTTATTGCAAAAGTGACAGAGATACAGAAATAGACTTCTCCAAAAAGAAGAGGCCCCAGAGCTGGGAATCTTGTGGGGGGAGTTTTGGCCTGTTCTTTTTATAGTCTTTGGAATTTCCTCCTTTCCTTTCTTCTTTCCTGTTCATGGGCTTCTCACTATTGATTGGTGCCTCCTGTATCCATGCATTTGTTTTAGTTTTTCTCTTGGGTCCCCCACTTAAGAGCATTAGTACAGAAGTATCTGTCTGATTGGATTCCCCACTTGTGTCCACGAACACTTTTCTCAAGCAGGAAGTTGACCTCATCAGAAGACCCTTTTCAAGCTCTTTTGTTCTGGTCCTGCCCCTGACCTCCTCACTTGCCATCTTGCCCTGGCTGCCTAGTCCTCCTACATCTCCTTCAAAATCATGTTTGTTGCATTCTGTCCTAAAGTAAGAGCATTAGTTCTAATTTCTCCAAGTTTTGAGGCCGCCAGTCTTGCTTTCTTTTGGAATCCAGAATGATACTTTCACAGAATTTCAAATAGATTATCAAAGAAGATTTTATTCTTTATTTGCTCAATTTTAGATTGCATGTTACCATATCAACTGACAGCTCCCCCCCTCCCCCCCAAAAATTGTCTTGCTGGATGAGTTACACATGCCTAAAATCCTAGCAACTTGGCAGGCTGTCAGGAAAATTCCAAGTTTGCAGCTAGCTGCAGCAACTTAGTGAGACTCAGCTTCAAAATAAAAAATGAAAAGGACTGAGAATGTAACTCAGTGGCAAAATGTCCCTAGGTTCAGTCCCTGGTACCAAAACAAACAAAAAACTTGCTGTCCTTAGACACAGACTATCTTCATTAAAATAATCTATTTGGATATCAAGGAAGCAGCTAGGGTCCTAGCAGCCAACTGGATTTTAGCCATACCTGGGATTTTATGTAATATATATATATTTTTTAATGTTTATTTTTTAGTTGTAGGTGACAGAATATCTTTATTTTACTTTTATGTGGTGCTGAGGATCGAACCCAGTGCCTTATGCGCGCTTGGCGAGCACGCTACCACTGCACCATAATCTCAGCCCCTATGTAATATTTTTAATAGTATAAACTTTGTTTATTCTAAAAAGTAATGTAGTTTTATTATTAAAAATTTGGGCTGGGCATGGTGGTATATGTGTGCAGTCTCAGCTCCTTGGGAGGCTTAGGCAGGAGGATGAAAAGTTCTAGGTCAGCCTTGGTAATTTAGCAAGACCCTGTCTCACACAAGCATTACTTTTTTATTTTTTTTATTTGTTCTAATTAGTTATACATGATAGCAGAATGCATTCTGATTCATTGTATACAAATGAAGCACAACTTTTCATTTCTTTGGCTGTACATGATGTAGTCGCACCAATGTGCAGTCATATATGTACCTAGGGTAATGATGTTCATCTCATTCCACCATCTTTCCTGCCCCCATGCCTCCTCCTTCCCTCCTTTTTGCCCATTCAAAATTCCTCCATTCTCTCCATACCCCCGGCCCCCTCATTATGGATCAGCATCCACTAATCAGAGAGAACATTCAGCCTTTGGCTTTTTGGGATTGGCCTGCTTCACTTAGCACGATATTCTCCAACTCCATCCATTTACCTGCAAATGCCATTTCATTCTCTTTTAATGCTGAGTAATATTCCATTGTGTATATGTACCATAGTTTCTTTATCCATTCATCTATTGAAGGGCATCTAGATTGGTTCCACAGTTTAGCTATTGTGAATTGACCTGCTATGAACATTGATGTGGCTGGGTCAAATGGTGGTTCCATTTCAAGTTTTCTAAGGAATCTCCATGCTGCTTTCCATAATAGTTGCACCAATTTGTAGTGCCACCAGCAATGTATGAGTGTACCTTTTTCTCCCCATCCTCACCAACATTTATTATTGTTTGTATTCTTGATAATTGCCATTATGACTGGAGTGAGATGAAATCTTAAGTAGTTTTGATTTGCATTTCTGTAATTACTAGAGAAGTTGAACCTTATTTCATATGTTTGTTGATTGATAGTATATCTTCTTCTGAGAAGTGTCTGTTCAGTTCCTTAGCCCATTTATTGATTGGGTTAATTATTTTTTTGGTATTTTTTTTAGTTCTTTATATATCCTGGAGATTAGTGCTCTATCTGATGTGGATGTAGTAAAGATTTTCTCCCACTCTGTGGGCACTCCGTTCACATTATTGATTGTGTCCTTTGCTGAGAAGAGGCTTTTTAGTTTGAATCCATCCCACTTATTAATTCTTGATTTTATTTCTTGTGCTTTAGGAGTCTGGTTAAGGAAGTTAGGACCTAATTCGACATGATGAAGATTTGGGCCTGCTTTTTCTTCTGTTAGGCGCAGGGTCTCTGATCTAATTCCTATGTCCTTGATCCACTTTGAGTTTTTTGCCTGGTGAGAGATAGTGGTTTAATTTCATTTTGCTGCATATGGATTTCCAGTTTTCCCAACACCATTTGTTAAAAAGGCTATCTTTTCTCCAATATATATTTTCAGTGCCTTTGTCTAGTATGAGAAAACTGTATTTATGTGGGTTTGTCTCTGTCACACTAATATTTTAAAAAAGGACTGGAAGCCAGGCACGATGGCTCATGCCTGTAATCCCAGTAATTTGGGAGGCTGAGGTAGGAGGATTATAAGTTAAGACCAGCCTCAGCAGTTTAGCAAGGCCCTAAGTAATGTAGTGAGACTCGTATCTAAAAAAAAAAAGGAAAAATAATAGGAAAGGACTGGGAATCTACCTTATTGGTAGAACACATGCCTACCAAGCATTAGGCACTGGATTTAACAAAGAACAACAACAACAAAAAATTGGAAACTAAGCAGAAAAAACACTACTTGTGCCATCCTAGTATATTCATATTTTGAAAATTTTCTTTTTACCCCCTATCATGTGTACACAACTTTAAACGATTATATACCTTTAAATTTAGCAATTTAGTTGCCCTATGCACTTGCCATCTTACTGGGTGCAATATCAGGAACTCTCTCTTTTTTTTTTTTGCATTTTTAAAAATATTTTATTAAGATGATTTTTCTTTTTTTTTTTTTAATTTAGGCTTACATTTCTTTTTTAATATTAAGGTAATCTTCAAACAAAAGTAGTAAGAACAGTATGATAAATGCCTGTGTGTCCATCTCTCAGCTTCGATTATTAATCCTTGACTATCTTGTATTTATCTTTGGAGCATTTCTTGGGAGTGGCAGGAGGATCTTAACTCAAGGCCGGTTTCAGTAAGGCCCTAAGCAACTTAGTGAGACCCTGTGTTCCTCCCCGAAAAAGGCTGGGAATGCGGCCCAGTGGTAAAGCATCCTTGGGTTAAATCTCTAGTACCAAAAAGGAAATATTTCTAGAAGCTGAATTACAGTACAAAAAGTCACGTGATGCATTATCAAGTCTTCTACTTTGTGTGTTACATTAGGAGTTCTTTGTTTAGACTGGAAGCTTAAAGAGCTTCTTTTTTTTTTTAACCAGGGATTGAATTCAGGGTTACCCGACCACTGAGCCACATCCCCAGCCCTATTTTGTGTTTTATTTAGAGACAGGGTCTCACTGAGTTGCTTAGCACCTCGCCATTACTGAAGCTGGCTTTGAACCCACGATTCTCCTGTCTCAGCCTCCCAAAGTGCTGGAATTACAGGCATGCGCCACTGCACCTAGCTTAAAGAGCTTCTTATTAGCTTTAAACAAAGAGGTGCTGGCTCTTCCATTGTACTTGACCCTGCATGGAATTTTTTGTCCATTCTCAAACCTAAAGAAAGAATGATTATGTAGTCTTAGAGACAGAGGTGAACACAGGAAAACTTGATTCTGGGGTTTTTTTACTGTTTTTAAAAGGTAAAGTAGAAATTAGTAGAAAACATTAAGGTAATCATTTAAATTTAGGTTTTAGCTTTATTCTTATTTGGATTATTAAACTGAGGATTCTTGGTACTAGTAATAGTCTAGATAGGTGGTTTAAAACTACATTTAAGGAGGGCTGGAAATGTAGCTTAGTGGTAGAGTGCTTGCATATGACCTTAGATTCAAATCCCAGCTCTGCAAAGAAAACCAAAACCCATGGGAGTAAGCAGTATATGAGAAATGTGTCTCTGTTATCTGTTGTCGATATGATCTGGGAAGTAGAGTAATGGTGAAGTACCAAAGTACATGGACTTTGGAGTCAGATTAGGTTTATTTATTTACCCTGCCATAATAATACTAACAATAAGATAAATAATTGTCATTTATTGAGCATACTTTGTACCAGACACTAAGTCTTAATTTATGTCATCTCATTTAATTTTCATAATAATCCTGCAAGAAAAGTCTATGATCTTCATTTTTCCTGATGGAGAAACTGAAACTAAGAGCAGTTAAATATAAAGTCTATGGCATAGCTAGGTCTTTCTCTATAGTCTCTTTTCCTATTACATCATGGTCTTCCTTCTCTCTCTAGCCATTCTCCCAAGTTTCCCACAATCCCCTCCTCAGTCAGTGGGTACTACTACTCTGCTGTTATATGTTATTGTCAGGTATACTTAAGGCAATGTATAGAAGCACTGCTGTAAGGTCATCATTTCATATCTTATCACAATATACATGTCTTATCCCATTGTTACATGGACTCTACAGTTCAGTATATGGAATATTATTTTATTTTATTTTGGTACTGGGGATTGAACTCAGGGGTACTCACCACTGAGCCACATCCCCAGCTCTATTTTGTATTTTATGTAGAGACAGGGTCTCACTGAGTTGCTTAGCACCTCGCTGTTGCTGAGGTTGGCTTTGAACTGGCAATTCTCCTGTCTCAGCCTCCCAAAGTGCTGGGATTACAGGCGTGCACCACCGTGCCCAGCTTGGAATATTATTATTATTATTATTATTATTATTATTTTTTTGGTACTGGGGATTGAACTCAGGGGCACTCGACCACTGAGCCACATCCCCAGCCCTATTTTGTGTTTTATGTAGAGACAAGGTCTCACTGAGTTGCTTAGTGCCTCGCCCTTGCTGAGGCTGGCTTTGAACTCGCGATTCTCCTGTCTCAGCCTCCCTAAGTGCTGGGATTACAGGCTTGAGCCACCGCGCCCGGCTTGGAATATTATTTTAATAGAAGAGAGAAACAATATGTCACAGACTGGTTAGGGAGTTTTTATTAATTACTGATTTCTTCCCAAAGTTTTCAACATTGGGCATTAAGTCGGGCATTTCAGCTCTTTGGCAATTCTACCCATTCATCTTTTTTCCTCTCAATTTTGCTTTTTTTCAGAGTTTGAATTCTTATACAAATGGAGCATATGGTCCACCATATCCCCCTGGCCCTGGGGCAAATACTGCCTCATATTCTGGGGCTTATTATGCACCTGGCTATACTCAGACCAATTACTCCACAGAAGTTCCAAGCACTTATCGTTCACCTGGCAACAGCCCAACCCCAGCCTCTCGTTGGATGTATCCCCAACAGGACTGTCAGACTGAAGCGCCTCCTCTTAGGGGGCAGGTTCCAGGATATCCTGCTTCACAGGTGAGCAGTTTTCTGTTAGGAAAAATTTCAAAGTCTTTGCTTCTTGAGTTGTAAACAGTGGAAGGGTATTTATTTATAATAGTGCTTATTTAAGAAAATGTTTAGAGATTTTCCTGAGCTGAAGGCAGGGACTACTTTTATATTGATGCCTTTCTTCTTTGTAGTAACTGTGTCAATAAATGGTTGGAGGTACCTTAAAGATGTCATAATCATACAATTTTTATAGTGAAAGAAATTTTTTTTTGTGGTGGTACTGGGATTGAACCCAGGGGCGTTTTATTACTGAGCTACTCCCCCAGCTCTTTTTACTTATTTATTTTTGGTACCGGGGATTGAACCAAGGATGCTTAACCACTGATCCATGTCCCCAGCCCTTTTTTATATTTTATTTAGAGACAGAGTCTCGCTGAGTTGCTAAGTGCCTTGCTAATCTGGCTTTGAACTGGAGATCCTCCTGCTTCAGCCTTCTGAGTTTGGGATTTACAGGTGTGCACCACAGTGCCTGGCTCTATATTTTATTTTGAGACTTGGTCTTGCTAAGTTGCTGAGGCTGTCCTTGAACTTGTGATCCTCCTGCCTCAGCTTCCCAAGTTGCTGGAATTATAGGTGTGCCATTGTGCCTGGTAAAAGAAATCTTTAGAGAATTATTTGAAAGTTTCCCAGTTCTAACCTTTTTTTGTATGTGCTGTTAGGTTTATATTTTTAAATATTTTATGAATGATACCATGTTTATTTCTCTGTTCACTTTAAGGATTTCTAATATATTTTTTTTTTTTTTTTTTTTTGGTACCAGGGATTGAACTCAGGGGCACTGAACCACTGAGCCACATCCCCAGCCCTGTTTTGTGTTTTATGTAGAGACAGGGTCTTATTGAGTTGCTTAGCGCCTCGCCGTTGCTGAGGCTGGCTTTGAACTCGCGATTCTCCTGTCTCAGCCTCCCAAAGTGCAGGGATTACAGACATGCGCCACCACGCCCGGCTTCTAATATATTTTTATTTGTGCTTCCTTATGACATATGAGGTCATTTGTTTATATTGTCTATAGACAGATTTATACTATACTTCAGTCATTGAATTTTAGGCCTTATTCTTTCTAGTTTGAGCATCACCAAATCTGTCCCTGGTATCATTGGAACAGGGTTTTTTCAGGCTTGTAGTAATTATGGCAACTAATTAGAGTTCTTAACATTGTAGAATCTGTCAATAATATTTTCATTACTTTTAGTTTTTTTTTAGAAATGACCAGCATATGTCTTCCTCTTAATCTAGAACCCTGGAATGACCCTGCCCCATTATCCTTATGGGGATGGTAATCGTAGTGTTCAGCAATCATCCTCTGTACGACCACAAGAAGATACATGGGCTGCTTCTCCTGGTGCTTATGGGATAGGCACCCGCTACCCCTGGCCTTCAGCTGCGCCCTCAGTACCACCTGGGAATCTCTACATGACTGAAACAACTTCATCATGGCCTAGCAGTGGCTCTCCTCAGCCACCTCCTTCACCACCACCTCAGCAGTCCAAGGTAGGAGACCTAAGTGTTATTCTTTTGCTCTCTGGGTAATTAAGAGAGTTTTTAATTGATTGAACTTTTCTGCATTGGTCTGTGTTAAGTGGGGATTGTGAAACTTTGGTGAAAATTTCCTATAGCTTTCCTTTAGCTCATTTCTTTCTCTTTCTTTCCTTCCTCCCTCCTTCTTTTCTCTCTTATATTCAAAAATTTTATGTGTTTACTTTGTACTGGGGATTGAATCCAGAGGTGATTTACCACTGAGCCACATCTCCAGCCATTTTTAGTTTTTGAGAGTCTCTCACTAATTTGCTGAGGGTCTTGCTAAGTTGCCGAGGTTGACCTTGACCTGCCAACCTCCTGCCTCAGCCTCCCAAAGACTTATTTTTTAAAGACATTTTAGGTTCACATCCTATTTATTTTGGTACTGGGGATTGAACTCAGGGGTTCTCAACCACTGAGCCACATCCCCAGCCCTATTTTGTGTTTTATTTAGAGACAGGGTCTCACCGAGTTGCTTAGCAAGCCTCGCCGTTGCTGAAGCTGGCTTTGACCTCGTGATTCTCCCTCCCAAAGTACTGGGATTACAGACGTGCGCCACTGTGCCTGGCTCACATCCTATTTTTAAAAGACATAAAAATGCACATTTTCTGTTTGTTGTAATACCTTCCAAATGTTAAATACAATCAGACTGCCTTTTTTTTTTTTTGTGGTGCTGGGAATTGAACCCAGGGCCTTGTGCGGGCAAGTCAAGCACTCTACCAACTGAGCTATATCCCCAGCCCATAATCAGACTACATTTTATAACCACAAATAATCTATTGTTAGAAAATAAAAACCAGTGTGAAATACCTATAGTATTTCCTTTTTAAGATCTGTCTTGAGGTTTTAACTCTTTAAGGGAAAAACTGTCCAATTCTTATTTATTAAGTCACTAGATGGATTGTGAGGTGGCAAGATAGATTGTGAGGTGTTCACGATGATGACCTGCCTCAGGGTAGGTTGTTCTAGCCGTTACATTTAGGAATTCTCTTGCCTTTTATGTGACAGGACAGTCTCTTTTATCTTCTTAAAACTGTGTTTTTCTCAAATGATTGAAAGAGGTGGTCCAGTTTTATTGGTGAGGAATTTTTTCATGTACCTTCTAGGTCAGGTGAAAGATGTAACCTAAAAAATTTTACCTTGATGGATTCGTATTGAAACATCTTTTTTCCTTTTTTTATTCTCTCATTCTAAGGATTCCTCATACCCTTATAGCCAAGATCAAGGCATGAACCGGCACAACTTTCCTTGCAGCATCCATCAGTACGAATCCTCTGGGACAATGAACAATGATAATTCCGACCTTTTGGATTCCCAAGTCCAATACAGTGCTGAGCCTCAACTGTATGGTAATGCCACCAATGAGCATCCTGGCAATCAAGATCAAAGTAATAATCTTGCTGAAGAGTGTTTATCTTCAGATGAAGGTACTCCTCCAAGTATTAAAAAAATCATACATGTTTTAGAGAAGGTCCAGTATCTTGAGCAAGAAGTAGAAGAATTCGTAGGAAAAAAGACAGACAAAGCATACTGGCTGCTGGAAGAAATGCTAACAAAGGAACTTTTGGAACTGGATTCTGTTGAAACTGGGGGCCAGGACTCTGTCCGGCAGGCCAGGAAAGAGGCTGTTTGTAAGATCCAGGCCATACTGGAAAAATTAGAAAAGAAAGGATTATGAAAGGATTTAAAACAAAGTGCAAGCCTGTTAATAACTTGGCCAAAGAACTCTCGATTTTGGTTAGTTACTGTCTTTTTGGAATGCCTGTTGATGAAAAGAAGCAATACATTCCAACTTTCCTTTAGTTTAATTTAAAACTTGAAAAGCTGGCAAAGGAATGGAAGAACATTTTATGAGATTTTTCAGTTCTCAGACGAATGAATGTAATAGCAAACTGGAATTACTAATATTGCTAAGTAGACTCACTTCTTAAGAAATTTGGGGACATCTTTAAGCTGCTTCTTATCAGCAGGAGAGAAATACATTTCATGTAACAGGCTATCAGAAACCTACCAGATGAGACTGGATGTAATCTGAGACAGATCGTTTTTGTAAACATCTGGATTACTTGTCAACATTTTTGTACATTGTGACTGTTTTCAGTGTACACACTTCATGTGTAAATTACAGCTTAGACTTTAGCCTTCTTGGACCTCTGTTTTGTTTTGTTATTTACAGTTCACAAATATAGTATTATTCTCTACTTCTTGGTACGTTTTGTAGTAATATGTTTAATTATTCAAAAGACTATATTGACAGCCAGATAGTAGGGCAATTCTGAATGGGATTTATGTCTTTTCATCACTAGAATATATTGCAATGTGTAGTGAATTCTTGAGGTAAATTGTCTACCTTTTTTGTATAGCACGTTTAGTTAGAGTTCTTAACACTTTTGCTTTTCATAGTAGTAGTGGAAGGTGAATTTGGAAATGACATTGATATAAGAATGAAAATGTTTGTGGACATTTTTCTTTTTATTGTATTTGGATAAAGATCCACTTTAAAATTACTTTTTAAAAAAACAACAAAGTATAATTATCTTTTTACTATTGCTGCTTCTATAGAAAGCTTGTGATAGATACAGATAAAAAAATTAATGCTACAGTGAATATAAATAATGACTCCAAAAAGTAAGAAATGTCATTATTTGATACTATTGTTTACCATCTAGGCTATCAGTTTCACCATTTAAGATCCCTGTGGGCAGAATTCAGCTCAATTTATATTTAAAAATAATGAGGGGAAAAGGAGATGCTCAGGGAGTAAATCATTTATAGAGTGGGAATTATTTTCCTTTTTTTTTTAAAGTAGATTTGATGTTTATTTCTGAGATAAATTTCAGAGGTTTTTTTTGTTTCATAAAAGAGATAACTATTAACTGATTTCAGAGCCAAATTTAAGAGAAAGGATATTGAAAGGGTCTCAACTTGCCTTGTTTGGGTACTTATGTACTATTATATAGTAAAGATTTAGGTAAGTAATTTTTACATCTGAGTTCTTGTATACCATATGTGCTTTTAGACAAATAGCTGGCTTTTACTTTGGGGGTGGTGGTGGTGGTACTGGGGATTGAACCCAGGGCCTTTCACATGTGAGGCAAGTGCTCTACCATTGAACTATATCCCCAGCTGTTTAATAAGATATCCAAGTGATAATTTTTTTCCTAGACTGCCAAGCCTATTAGTGATACTAAATCTGTCAACCAACTCCTCTATTCATAAATAAGGAAAACAATAAAAACATGTTAAATGATGATAAGAAATGTATTACAAATATTGGCTGGGGCTTATGGTTGGAATGAATGATTCTATAGGATAATATGGTGATAATTTTATTCTAGGATTTTTATATTTGGCTTAATACAGGATTGTTTTAAAACAGACTTTTCTACAAAAATTAGAAAACTATGCTTAAGACTTTAGAAAGTGGATAAATCTTAAAGCTAAGTTATCAATGGGACAGTGACTAATTAATTCAAAACGAAATATTGCTATTGCTGTTGAATTTACTGAGTGTTCAAGATGGCAATTTCCATGAAGTCTTGATTTTTCATATATATATACACATGCCCAAATATATATGTGTGTGTGTATCTTTTCAAGTTATTTTTTAAACTTTTGAGATGGGATTTTAGACTTACAGAAGAGTTGTAAAAATACTAAAGATCCTGTATACCCTTCATCAATCTTCCTCTTATGTTGACATCTTAAGTAACCATAGAACATTTGTCAAAATTAAGAAATTAACCTTGCTACATGGTATTAAATAGAGAGTTAAAAGTGGCAGTTTTATTAGTCTTTTTACTAATGTCCCCTTATTGTTCCAGGATTGATTCCAGGAGCTCATCTTGCATTTAATTATCATGTCTCCATAGTGTTTTCCAGTCTGTGACAGTGTACATTAACAGGATACCTGATATAATGTATTTCTGGTATTGTTAACCTCAATCACTATGCTAAGGTGATGTCTGCTAGAATTCTCTACTGTATACTATATTTTCCTTTGTAATTACTAAATATTTGCTAGAGATACTTTGAGACTATGCAAATGTCCTGTGTCTGCGTAAACTTTTGCCCACTTCTTTTACTATCCATTGGCAGATCTTGCTTGTGGCAGTTACTACTGTGGTGTTCTAATAGTGCTTTTGTATTTCTCTTATTTCTTTTACATTTAATAATTGGAATCCTTCTTAAGGAAGAGCTGTCACTTCTGGATTTATATTTTTAATTATAATTAAGATATTCAGGATAGATACAAACCATGTTAAACTAAAAGATACAAATCATGTTAAAATGACTATAAATACTAATATCAAAGAAAACTAAGTTGATGACCTGTCTCAGAAAGTATAGTGCACTTAAAAAGAAAATAGTATTTATGATTTGCAGAATTTGTTCGACTTTTTAAATATTGACTTCAAACTGAAATCTTTATTTAATTTCATGCTCAGACTTTTAAAAGTGTCTAAATTTATATTACTTT
>PVHX01013366.1:0-55061 GCA_004024805.1 Geosciurus inauris | reverse complement strand
CAGTCAGTTTCCTGAGCAAGGCCTGGCCATCTATTAGGGGAGGGGGAAGGGGTCTTTCTGAGGTCAGTCAGTTTCCTGAGCAAGTCCTGGCCATCTATTAGGGGAGGGGGAAGGGGTCTTTCAATAGAAATAGAAAAGGCAATCATGAAGTTCATTTGGAAGAATAAGTGACCCACAATAGCCAAAGTAATCCTTAGCAAGAAGACTGAAGCAGGAGGCATCACAATAGCAGATCTTAAATTATACTACAAAGGTATAGTAACAAAAATGGCATGGTACTGGCACTCAAAGAGACATGTGGACCAATGGTATAGAATAGAAGACACAGAGATGAATCCACTTAAATACAGTTATCTGATACTAGACAAAGGAGGCAAACACGTACATTGGAGTAAAGATAGCCTCTTCAACAAATGGTGCTGGGAAGACTGGAAATCCATATGCAGCAAAATGAAACTAAACCCCTATCTCTCACCATGCACAAAATTCAACTCAAAGTGAATCAAGTACCTGGGAATCAGACCAGAGACCCAATGCCTAATAAAAGAAAAAATAGGCTTAAATCTTCATCATGTCAGATTGGGACCTTACTTCCTTAACAAGACTCCTATAGCACAAGAAGTAAAATGAAGGATCAATAAATGGGATGGATTCGCACTAAAAAGTTTCTTCTCAGCAAAAGAAATAATCAATGAAGTGAACAGAGAGCTGACATTCTGGGAACAAATCTTTGTCATACACACATCCAATAGAGCACTAATCTCCAGGATATACAAAGAACTCAAAAAACTTAACACACACACACACACACACACACACACACACAAACAACCCAAACAATAAATAGGCCAAGGAGCTGAACAGAAACTTCACAGAAGAAGATATGGAAACGATCAACAGACATATGAAAAAAATGTTCAACATCTCTAGCAATCAGAGAAATGCAAATCAAAACTACCCTAAGATTTCAGCTCACGCCAGTCAGAATGGCAATTATCAAGAACACAAACAACAATAAGTGTTGGTGAGGTTGTGGGGGAAAAAGCACACTCATACATTGCTGGTTGGACTGCAAATTGGTACAACCAATCTGGAAAGCGGTATGGAGATTCCTTAGAAAACTTGGAATGGAACCACCATTGGACCCAGCTATCCCACTCCTGGGTCTATACCCAGAAGACTTAAAAACAGCATACTACACTGATATAGCCACTTCAATATTTATAGCAGCTCAATTCACAATAGCTAAACTGTGGAACCAACCTAGATGCCTTTCGATAGATGAATGGATAAAGAACTGTGGTATATATACACAATGGAATATTACTCAGCAATAAGAGAGAATAAAATTATGGCATTTGAAGGTAAATGGATGAAGTTGGAGAATATCATGCTAAGTGAACTAAGCCAATCTCAGAAAACCAAATGCCGAATGTTCTCTTTGATAAATTGATGCTGATCCATAATGTGGGGGAGGACACGGGAAGAATGGAGGATTTTTGATCACAGGAGTGGGAGTGGGGAGGGGGCAAGGGGACAGTAAAGATAGTGGAATATGATGGACATCATAGCCCTAGCTATATGTATGACCTCATGTATGTTGTGATTTTACATCACATAAAACCAGAGAAATGAAAATTTGTGCTCCATCTGTGTTGAATGCCTCAAAATGCACTCTGCTATCACATAAAACTAAATAGAATAAATTAATAAATTTTTTAAAAAAGAAATCTTTATAGCATTCCAAAATAGATTGTATTCAAATGAAAATGTGACATGTCGTTAAAGAATGCTAAAAATAGAAGCACAAAGATAAATTAAATTGGAAGAAGTTAGAGATAAAGTGATAAAAACCTGAGGAATAATGATAATAATAATAATAAGAAGAAGAAGAAGAAGAAGCAATAGAATAATTCAAGACACTGAAAAATCAAACAAAAAAGACAACTCTCTAAATAACAGAAGGCCTGATAGAATATATTGAAAAGGTGTATTATTGTGCCAAATTTACCAAGTATGATCAACTCTATGATTTATACTGATAAAACCACACATATTAAAAGAATCTTCAAGGTGTTCAAGCAAAATAATAATTTGGAAAGACAAAAGTAGTAAACTGGCAATATCACCCCACAAACAGTGAGCACACCTAATTTCACAATTTCATTTTCTGAGTGAAGACTCAGTCTCCAATGAAAAAATAAAAAGTAACCAAGAGCTTCTTGGAGAAATGATGGACTCTCTGCAGGGGAATGAAAAGCACAAAATGAGCCTGGAACAACCTGTGTTTCTTTAAAATAAAGAAGCTTTACTACACACACACACACACACACACACACACACACACACACACAGTATATTGAAATATATTAATTATATGGAAAAACTGTTTTTCTGCAAAGTTAAAATAATGGGGAATTGGATTCAACTTTTGAAGATAAAAATAATTACAGTAACAACAAGAAAACAGACAGTACATATGAAATAATGATTTAAGTTACAGGACATGGAGAAATTTAGAATAGGGATCCCTGAGAGATGGGAAACAAATGACGTGAGAACTATGATTGCCCCAGTTTACTACCTTGAGAGAGTTTCCAGGACAAAGCTCAGGAATGGGGAACCTAGATGGAGCTCAGAAAATGCCTTGAGTTACAGACCTACTACAAAGAGTCAAGGGATGTCAAGATGGCTGTAGTTGGCAGGGCCAATTCCTGACAATGGATTTGTTTCCAGGGCTGGAGAAGGCATTGAATGTCCCACCAATAAACAAGCATTCCCCAGATTTGTCTTGTGTTGAATCTCTTCACTTTGCAGCTATGCACATGTCGACCAGAGATGTGGAGATAGCTAAGGTACTTGCCAATTCTCTCAAGAGTCTGTCCATTCTTGCGTATGCACACAGCCTTCCAGACCACTGCCAACTGTGTGAGAGCTTATCAGAGCACTCTGTACTTGTTTCAATCCCCAGAGTGCCCTAATCAATTTCTGACTGGTCTGCCAGTTGCTTGATTTTCTCTGTCAGGATTGCAACCAGAGGCTGGCAGCAACATTGCCCTCCTCCATCCATTTTCCATCCGTGTTGCCCCAGGTTTCCATGCTCAAAGTCATGGGCCTCTTTTATCCTCTTTCATTCATTTAGAAAACCTGTTGGTATTCCCAGCACTAGTTCACCAACATGGAGGTTGATGGGAAGGATGGCGAGTAGGGAGCAGACACAGCTAACTTTGCAGGGTTCTGGTCTTTCTACTTGGAGTTCAGTGATTGTCTAGAATAAATGTCTTTGAGTTTGCTGTTAACTTCAGTTTTGAGATCTGTTCCTGATAATTTCATCAATTTTTAATCATTGATTTGTGGGAGAAAAAAATTTTTTTTCATTTGCTTTCCCAGCCAGTCTGGAATTCTCCTCGTCGATTCATTGGTTCCTAGTAACAGATTTCTTGGCTGAAATGAACGTACCTGGCTGCCACATGAACATTCCTAGCTGCCACTGTTAGTTATCATTGATAATAAAATAATGAAAAAGCTGGGGAATTCCTTAACTAGAAGAAATCCCACCCTCACATTATTTATAAAAAGGTTCTATTGATATTGGAGGAAAGGCAATCCATAGATTGCTATATATATATATTTTTTTTGGTCTTAGCTTGACTCAAAAACATGTGTGGGTATAAGCTGTTCATTTCTATCTCCATGTCCCCAATTTCTTATAAATAAAACAGAGGTATTCATCGAAAACTTCTTAAAGACCTCTTTCATCTCAGAAATCCCATAGTCCCATGAGAAAATAGGTAGGGTCACTGTTTTTACAACAAATTTTTGGGAAGTTAAATTAAATGTGATTAGTGCATGAATTGTCCTTAACCCTGGAAGTCAGAGAATGGAACTGAATTCCTCTTCCTATATGTGAATACTAATCATGCAATCAGTGTTTAATTTGAGATATGCTGGTTGTACATAACTTATCTTAGAAGGTCAATCATGAAAAAGGTTGTACTTGCCAGGAACCTTTTTAATGTAGACTTATAAAAGGAGGGATATGCAAAATAGTAGCAGGAGCGAGATGGAATGACATTGAACTGGCAGGGGACAGGCTAATGTATCTTTAATGTTGAATCTCAGTGAGCCCCCAACTGGATATTAGCAAGGTTTGACCATCATTAAGTTGAACAATTTTTCTTTAAAATTTTCCTTAAATGAATTTAATTTTCTTAATTAATGTTACTAAGCATAAAATTATATAATGGATTAAAGGTCAAATGCTTTTTGTATTTTAAGAACTGTAAAACTATACAAATTGAATGATTTAGTATAAAGGAAATTAAATTCAATTATTCATTTGAGGAAACTGCAGAAAATTCTTTGGTATTTGTAGTCCTTCTGAAGTACTGGCACTTGAAAATAAATTTGCCTTGGATTGTGACATAAATGCAGTACAAGAAAATAATTATTATTCTAAATGTCCAAGAGTGAAAAGAAGATAAGGGTATTTAAAATCAGACTCAAAAAGTACAATAATGTGAAGCAAATTATAGATATATACTAATATTCTGCACTAATTCTTTAAATACTGCTTTTCATAATGAAAGAAATAGTACGATAGCACAGGTGTGTAAAAATGTGGCAGCTTAAAACACATATAAAATCAATACAAAGCTATAGTTGAACACATTTTCCTAATGAGCTATTTCAGTAACTAGCCAGCAATTATTCTTTTGGTTCCTAACATATGTTTGTCATTTAGTAATTCGCTACACATTATTGATAGAAAGTATAAAATGAGAAAATTAAACTTCTGTGTTTTATAGTAAAAGTTAGATTTTTTTTTTTTTTTTTTTGGTAGCAGGGATTGAACTTAGGGGCATTTGACCACTGAGCAACATCCCCAGCCCTATTTTGTGTTTTATGTAGAGACAGGGTCTCACTGAGTTGCTTAGTGGCTCGCCATTGCTGAGCCTCACTGGTTTTGCTGAGGCTGGCTTTGAACTCGTGATTCTCCTGTCTCAGCTTCCCAAAGTGCTGGGATTACAGACGTGCATGAGCCTCCGTGCCCGGCTAGGTGTTTAGTATTTTATAGTTTGGTTAAAATCATGATAGAATTACATGGTTTGATTATATATTATACTATCCCTTGCCTTTAATATGCATGCTAATTATCTAGAGATTCATTGAAATGCTATTCTGCTTTGGTAGCTCTGGAATAGGATCTAAGACTCAACATTTCACTTGAAATTCCAGATTATGCCAATGCCACTGGTTCATGAACTACACTTGGACTAGCCAGGCTGAAGGACATCTTTAATGTCTTCCACAAAAAGTTACAAGAGTTTCTTTTTAGGATCAGATGATAAGATACACCTAATGATTATCATATTTGTGTATGAAAGTCTTCCTTTTATTATTTATGAATGAATATTTTAATGAAATGAGAAAGGAAATAAGCAATAAATTATTCTTCCCTTTTTGCAACATTTTAGATTTTTAAATATTTGTATGCTTAGTTTTGTTCCTCCCATGTTTTAAAATGTGTTCTATTTAGTTACCATATATACTCAATCTTTATTTCCCAAATAACTAACCCATTTGTTTTATAAACAAATGCTCTTTGAAGAGATTGAATGCCCATCAAATACTGAGGAGTTTGTTTTGACAAAAGAGGTGTGAGGCATCTGACTTAGAACTAGATATGTTGGAAGGAACAGTAAATAAGCCAAGTTCAAAGAAATTACTTTTATTCCAAAAATAAATCATTCTAGTCTATTAAGCCTTTAAGGAACAGAATTTTTTTTTCTTTTCTGATTTAAATTTAGAAACATTTACAAAAGCTTAAAAAATACTGGACATGTATTCCCTTTAATGTTTTCCCACGTGTTTCTCATGCTAAGGCTGGTGTTTTTGCTGGACACCAATTTCTTTGCCATTGTTTGGACCGTTTCCTTCTACTCTTTTTGGGAACATTTTAATAATGGTCTGAATCCAATCAGTCTTGGCTTTTGCCTTGAACTCCTTCCTCCCCTCTTGCTCCTTTGGGCAAATACCCACAGTATTCCAAATCCTAAATACAGCCAAGCCATTTGCGAATGGGTTCTCTTCTCAGATTTCACCTTGTTATAAATATTAGCATAGCAGAGACACTGAGGGGAATAAAATTAAAATGAAAATCAGAACTTCATTAGAGTTAGTTTTTCTCTGGGGATTGGTAATCACTTCAAAATCGGTAATCATTGCAAATCACTAAAAATGTTACTCTTAAACAAGTTGATTATAAACAACAGGAAGTCATGGGGCAGCTTCCCTAATGAATGAGTTCACCTTACCTCCCAGCCAACCAAGAGAGAAGTGGTGGGGATTACATTCCCGTTTCACTCCCTGGCTGATTAAAAGGCTGACTCTATACTTAAGGTCCCCTGAAGACCTCAGGAAGAAAGACAAGTGGAAGATTTAAAAATGCAAAATATTAAAACCCAGAGTGGAATAAGGAGATAGGGAAAGAAACAAATTTTCCCCTTTGGGGAAAATATGAAAGAGATTTCTTGGGAAACAAGTATATTTTCATAACACTCAGTGCATAAACTACTTACGTTAAGTTTTCAATAGTGTCTCATTAACTCAGATGCAAGCAATTAAGATTTTGCACTTCACTATACAAGAGAAAGGACACACATGGAAACTGTTAAAACAGACAGCAGGCATTAAGAAAGAAAGCACCTTAATGGAGTGGAGACCTATCCTCTTAGGAAAAGGGCCACTCTTTACTGTTTATATAGATTTAAAAGGCATACAAGTCTCTGATCATGTGAAAAATAAATCTGCTTGGTTTAATAAAGTGCTAACACATACTGTTCAAGTTATGTATACAAAGAGATATTGTTTTGTCAATCACCTAAAAATATGTAATGTTATTATATTCCTCAAATGGAAAAAGAAGAGCAAAGGGTCAAATTGGAGTGAGCAATCTGTGTCACTGTTTATGCAATAAATGACAAAGGCTATAAGAAAAAAATAAACTGATAACTCAGGTGAAAGCAATTGGATTTCTTCTCAGCTAAGACAAAAGTACACATAAACTTCTCTGACAGAATTAGAAGGTCAACAACTTGCTGAATTCAAATGCCTACAGGGTTATTCAGGTGGCATTAACAGGTAAAGTAATTTAAATAAGTAAAGGCTTGGATAAATATAAAAATATGCTAGCTTTTCAATACTACTTATTGTTATCTGAAGGTTGGACAAATTCTGAGATGGCTAACAAAATTCTCACACTCTGGTGTGTGTGCTTTGTGTCTATCCCCTCCCCATGAACATGGGCAGTACCTTGGATATGATGAATTTCATACCCATAATTAGGTTGTGTTTTATGTTAAAGGTAAAGAGATTTTACAGATACAATTATGGTCTCAATTCAATTTGTCTTGAGTTAATTAAAACTGAGATTGACTTAAATGGACCTGAACTAATCACATGAGCCCTTCAAAAGGTTTTGGCCCTTTCTAAAGTCAGAGAGATCTGAATGATGAGAGAATTTGTCCTGTAGACATTAAACATAAATAAATAAATAAACAAACAGCTCAGTTGTGAGGGGATCCATGGATTTATAGAGGTGATTATGTGGCAAGGAGTTATGGGCAGCACCTGAGAGTTGAGAGTGATCTCTGACCAGAAACACTCAAAACACACCTTCTGTCTTACAACACCATGGAATTAAATTTGGACCAAAACCCAGATAGACTTGATGAAAACCTGGAGGCTCGCATGAGACCCTGTCTTACCCAGCTAACATTGATTTACTCCCTATGAGACCTCAAGCAAGGAGCCAGCTAACACATTTCAGACCCCTGGCCTGTAGATTCTGCAAGATAAAGAATGTTAATTAAAACTTGAAAATGGTAGCACCATTTTGGGAGACAATTTATCACTTTCTTACAGGCTGGATATATTCTTGCTATACAATTCAGCAAATGTGTTCCTTGATATTTACCCATTTAATTTGAAAATTAAGTCCATACAAAAACTTGTATGCAAATGTTCACAGCACCTTTATTTATAATTACCTCAAGAACGGAAGCAAGCAAGATAGTTTTTAATAAGAGAATGGATAAACGAACCATGATGAATATACCCAATAGGATATTATTCAACAATTCTAAGACATATCCAAAAAATTAGCAACTAAGATGTAAAAAAATATGCAAGAGACTTAAATGCACATTTCTAATTTAGAAAGCTAATGTGAAAAGGCTGCATAATTTGTGACTCTAATTATATGAAGTTCTGGAAAGGACAACAGTCTAACTATAGTTAAAACATGAATGGTTGTCCAGGGTTTCATTAATAGATGAAACAGGGGCTGGGGCTGTAGCTCAGTAGTAGAGCGCTTGCCTAGCATGTGTGAGGCACTGGGTTCGATCCTCAGCACCACATATAAATAATAAATGAATAAAATAAAGATCCATCGACAGCTAAAAAAATATTTTAAAAAAATAGATGAAACAGGAGGGATTCTTTGGGTAGTGGAATAGTATAGAAATAGTGTTCCTATGCATTTCTAAAAATTCATACAACCTTACAATGCAAAGAATGAAACTAAATATAGACTTTAGTTAATATTGACATGTTACTGTTGATTCATCAATTTGAACAAAGGTTCTCCACTAATGGAAGATGTTAGCATTAGGGGAACTGAGGTGCATAAGAAAGGGTGTGTGGAAATGTCTATTCTCAGCTTAATATTTCTGTAAATGTAAAACTCTTTTAAAAATGGTGGGATTGAAAAAAATAGCATCCCAAATGTAAATGAATGGGTCATAGTGAGCAGGAGTAGGCTGGAGACTCCTCTAAAGGAGGCTTTTGCCACTCAATTCTGAAAGAATATGTGACCAATGGCTCAAGATAATTCTGGTTTATTAAGAAAAGCAAAAGATGTGAAAAAAAAAATATATATATATCCTGATTTCAATATATTGGAAATAAATTCAATGTAAAAATGTACAATTGAGTTTTGAACTAGATTTAGAGAAGTTAAAAAATCAAATTCTTTCCACCTTTTTTACAAAAATGCACTGGTTTGTAAAATGGTGTTAATTAACAAATAGTTGTGACAAGTTTCTTTTTTTTAAGATTATGCACAATACCAAAATAAATCACTATAGCATGTCTCACCGTCTTCTCTTATATAGGCCAAGTAACTGGAAGTTGATCACCTTGGAAGCAGTGATCCAAAGATGCTATCTCATATTTTCTTTTTAGGTTGTTCAACAAATTCTAATTTAGTGGCAATGAACCCTTTTCCTAAGTACAGGAAGTGCTCTTCCTCCATCAGAGGAGTTACAAATTATGCCATTATAAAGATCTATGGTAGTTTCACTACTCAAATGGTGGGTATACTGCAGACTAAAAAGACATTTCTGAAATGAATGGTGGCCTTTAAATCCCTTGCTGTCCATCTTAGCATTAGTTAAGCAAAAGTTCTAGTGTGTGTCCAATTCACTATATTTTTCTGGCCATAGGGCTAATGAGAGAGAAGTCCAGTATGAGTTAGTAAAAAATTCAAGTTTTGGACTACTTTTAAAGAAAGAAATTTCACTTCAAAACACATAAAAGAATTGCAAGCAGTAAAGCAAAACAGTGTTGAAGACACATTCTAAAGTCATTAGTGGTAATGTAAATATATATTAAAGAAAAGACAAGTATTATAACTTCTCTAAGTAAAACAGAAGATTCTAAAAATTCTGAAAATATAGTATACTTGATGATACTTTACATTTTTACTCATTATAAATACAATCAATTTTAAATTATTATCTACCTGATAAGCAATCATACCAATACTTGTAATTTGTTATCTAGGAAAAGTTTTAGTGATCATTGAATATAAAAATAACTGTATGAACTTTATAGAAAATGCAACAATAAGACTGACCCCTTCTCTCAAAGTTCTTACATGGTACAGAATTAAGCAGGTATGTGCACAGTTATGTCAGAAATGTAGCAACACACACACATACACAAACACAAATCATGCCTTGAGAACCCCAAGGTTCTGTATTTTCAAAGAGAAACAAGAGGCTTCCTGAATATGAGGTGGCACTTGAGATTCATCAGAAATGGGTAGGGTTTTAACAAATGAGATGAGAATAAATACAAACAGTTTTGAAAATACAGATAAACTTTGTGCCCTGATAATTTGTTTGATTGATGGGGAAAAAATGCAATGAAAGAGGAAACTGGAATTTCACATTGTTTCAAGGTAGCTTTCTGTTATAAAATAGAAATCAATTCTGTAACATACTGTGGACATGAAATTATGGAATTATTTCTGACACCTATGTGTCTTGTTTATGAAACATGTATATCTCCAAAGATGCTGCCGTAATTAAAAGGACATGGTAATTCTGAGAAGTACTGGAAATAGTATTGTCACAAAATTTAGAACAGCATATATCACCAAAATCTGCCCAAATAAATTGCTTGTTATTTTATGGTGTAAACAAACAAACAAACAATCAAAAAAGATCCAATCAGAATCACTAGAAGATCCTATCTATGCCAAAAATTCAAAGCCACAAAAGTGGGCTCTGTGCAGAGGAAGGAAAAGTGCTGGATCAGTCTACAGATCAATCAGGTGTGAACAGATCCTTGTACTGTGAAGTGGAGATAGTGTCCCTCCATCACCACTGTGCCATTGCACTGCTAAAATCAACGTAATGATGAATACAGAAGGTATTAGTAGATGCATATCAAAGGGTATTTATCAGGCCTGCTAATCAGATTAATAATACATTCTAAGGAGTCCTCTGAGTAATAAAAACTATATGGATAAGGTTGCTAATATTCAAAATTCCCTATTTAATATATCATGCATACTTCAAACTCCTTGCATATATAATTAAAGGACATTATCAGAATGCCATTACAGTTAATGGTAGTATCAGGATAAATGGATTACTTGATTGATGTGTTTGCTTGAGAATAATGTATGCAGTTAATACATGTTGGTTATCAATCTCTGAAAATAAAAACAAAGACAAGAAAGAAAGGAAAAAATTATTTAGAATTCTATTACTCTAAAGCAACCAGTATTAAAATTTAGTGCTCATGATGCTAGAAAATTATGGATGCCAAAATATAAAAAGGATGAATGACAGGATGGATGGGTAGATAGGACAATAATTAGAAGGAATGGATCAAATTATAACTGTTAGTGTTAAGAAAACATTCACTCCATCAAGTGAACTTGAATTTATCCAAAGGGGAAAAAAATCAATTGAAATAAAAGCGATAACCAAAATACAGATTGTTTTCACTGCTCATTGGATAAAGTAGCTGAATGATCCTTCTAATTGTTAAAAGATAATTACAACAACAGATGTTTCCCTTTTAACTGAATAATTCAAATTATACAGTACTGATACATACCCAATAAATGGGCAAAGGAAATAAATAGAAACTTCTCAAAAGAAGAAATGTGAACAATCAACAAATATATATGAACAAATGCTCAGCATCTCTAGTAATTAGAGAAATGCAAATAAAATTTACACTGAGATTTCACTTCACTTAACCAGCATGGCAATTACCAAGAACACAAGTAATAAAAAATATGGGTGCGAATATGGTAAAATGAAAAAGGTGAACTCATATTTTGTTGATGGGACTGAAAATTGATGCGACCCTTCTGGAAAACAGTATGGAATCTCCTCAAAAACCTAGGAATGGCACCGTCATTAAAGCCAGTTATCCCACTCCTAGGCATACATCCAAAGGATTTAAAATCAGCCTACTTTAGTGACACAACCACATCAATGTTTATAGCAGCACAATTCACAATAGCTATGCCATGGAACCAACCTAGTTGCCTTTTGACAGATGAATAGATAAGGAAAATGTGGTGTATGTACACAATGAAATATTACTTAGCCATAAAGAAGAATGACTTTATAGAATTAGCCAGTAAATAGATGGATCTGGAGATTATCATGCTAAGTGAAACAAGCCAATCCCAGTAAGTCAAAGGTTGAATGTTTTTTTCTGATATGTTTAAGCTAATCCACAATAAGGGAGGGGAGGGAGAGATTTAACAACAACAACAAAAAAGAATAACTGTGTAGTGGAAAAGACAAAGAGGAATCAAGGGAAGGGAAAAGAGATGAGAAAAGGAAAAACAGTGGAATGGATTTGACATAACATTCCTATGTACATGTACAAATATGTACATGTACACCACAGTGAATTTCACCATCATGTACATCCACCAGAAATAACTACAGGTAAAAGGCATAAAGATAAGTATGGGGAAGGGAGAAAGGGGTAGAGGAAGGGGAGGGGAGGAGAAGGGGAGGTACTTGGGACTGATTTAGAATAAGTTACATTCCATGCTTTTGTGTCAAAGTGGATTCTATTGTCATGTAGCAATAAAAAGAACCAATGAAAAATAAAAAAGATAATAAAAATAGATGTTTCCTTTTTAACTGAATACTTCAATTTATATATTATCTACATATATTTACTCAGAAAGATGATGCAATTAAATTTCACATTTCCTCCCACCTTGTTCCATCTTCCAATTTTAATGCAGACATTATTTTTTATTTTTTCAAAGATTTTAATACTTACATTCCATTTTAAATTAGTTTTAGTTATTTTGTCCTCAATTTTGTGTTTAAATGAATTTAATATTTATACTCTTTTTCTAACATTACCATTTGTTGTCTATTTATTTCAATTAGTTTATTGTTCAAATTTATTTTGCATCCTCAAGTAGTTTTTTTCTTTCTTTTTTTTTAAGGATTCTATGAGCCCAATGGTGCAATATCTTCTTACTTATTTTTGTGATCCTAAATGTCTGGCCATCTCCTTATAATTCAAAGGGTGCTTCACTGGATGTGTTTGTGTGTAACCTGTTTTCTCTCCAGCAGTCTGCATAGGTAGCAACTGATGGCATTCTGATATTACAAAATGGCATTTAGATATTACAAAAGTCTCATGTCAGTCTAGTTTTTTCCTCTTGCAGGCTTGCCTGACTTTTCCCTACATGGAGGCCTGAATACATAGCACATTCATCTGTAGAACAATTATAATTAATTTAACCAGGTATTACCTAGGTGCTGAAGTGATGTTATAAAAAAAGTCTTACTCTTTTTTAAACACATTCTATTCTTTTTCTCCCTAATACCTAAAAACTCAGATTTTTGTTGTTGTTTTGTTCTGATGTTCAATAGTTTAATTATGTAGTATGTTTTGATGTTGAGCACTCTGAATCATTTTTGTTATACATGAGTTTTCACCATAGATTCAATTACCATTTTCATAACAATTTTTTTATATTTTATTTCTGAACAATATTTTTGCTCAATATTGTATTTGTTAGCCCAGGTTACCGTAGCAAATCACCAGAGACTCAACAGCTTCAATAACAAATTAATTTTCTCACAGTTCTAGAGGCTGGAAAGTCTAAGATCAAGGTCCAATGTAACTATTCTCGGGTGAGGGCTCTCTTTCAGGTGGGCAAACAGTCACATTCTCCCTGTGTCCTTACATGATGAAAAAAGAAACAAGATGCAAATGCTCTGCTCTCTTCTTAGAAGAGCATTAATTCCATTAGGAGGAGTCTACTCTCATCACCTCATTTAAACCTAATTATCTCTTGAAAGCCCCACCTCTAAACACTGTCACAATGAGGTTTAAAAAATATAAATTTCAAGAGGACATAAACCTTCATACTACAGCAAATATATTGAGTTATATAGATTTTTGTGTGCACATACCCCCCACGTACATTGTAGATACATCTAAAACAGATATGATACATTGCACTTTAAAGAAATACATGTGAACTATATTTACATGGGTTATGTTATGTGTCAGTTTATATTATGGTATTGTCTTTTTTTTTTCCTGTTCCTTCACAGTGATTGTCTCAAGTTTTTTCCCGTGACACTTATATTTTTAATTAAATGGATTAAGTTTTGATCAGGTCAGTTTTCATGTTTCCTGTTTTCAGTGCACAATTAATATTTTATGCTGAATATATTCCCTAAGTTATGCTTTTCTAAAATCTCATTGTACCCTTTCATAAATAAATTTTAATTGTACAGATTTCATTGCATTCAAATTATCAATAAATTCTCAAATTTTCTGTCTCAGAAATCTCTTTTATAGAATTTGTTTTTCTTTCTGTGATTATATGTTGTCTCAGACTAAGTGTGAAGAGAGAATAGTTCTTCTAGTATGCATTTTAATGTGGGAAGCTAGTTCATATTAATTATGCATTCTAATACCAGTTAGGCAATTCTTTTTGATATCTTGTCTAGTTTGTCTGCTAGACCAATAAGTGTGGCTCTTGTTTTGTCAAGTATTAGGCATATTATTGCTCCCTTTTAATAAAATAAAATTATTGCTGATGACCTTATGAATTTTAATATTTTTATTTTTTTCTATTTAATTATGAATTCAAGTGAATTAAATTTTCTATTTAATTATGAATTGAAGTGAACCTTATGAATTTTAATGTTTTTATTTTTTTTCTATTTAAGTATGAATTGATACTTGTGAATCATCTTCATTTTTTTCATCTATACCCATCACCTTCAAATTTGTAAAATCTAAATGTGGTTATGACTAGGATAAACTTTTAGAAGACAAAACCCCAAATGAGGAGAGGGCAAGAAGATATATGGGTGAAAGCAAGTTAATTAAACTGAAGAAAAACTTGAAGAGAAAGGAGTAAAGCCAAGGTTTTTTCCCAGAACTTGGTATAAGGAAAAGGGTTTGCAGTTACCTGAGTATATTCTAGGGGCTTTAGAACAATAGTAAATGGTCAAGAGAGTCATTTCAATTAATGACAAACGTTTATGCATTATGTTTCTGCCCATGAACTAACACGCATGAGTAACTAAGAAAGAAATGTCAGCGTGGTATAAGATATGTGGAAGATCCAGATAAATTTTATATTCAAAAATGAATATATGTTAATAATCCATGATAAACTCTATGAGCATTATCTTGAGGATATGAGCTCAATTATTAAAAGAAATGACATTTATGAACTATGTAAATTGATATCCAATTAACTTGCAGCAGCTATCTTATTAAGTGCCAATTAAGTGTATTAGCATTCTTTACAATTTCATATATCAATGTGAATTTAACTGTACCTTTATTGCCATTGTAATTTTGAGTTAATTACAAAGCCAGTTGATTTATCTTTTGTGTAATTATTAAGCTTTAGCCTCTATTCTTCAAAAAAATAAAAATAAAATTGATAGCATAATAAATTCAAGTCCCCAAAGCATCACTAATTTTCTGGCTTTGTACAAATGTTTGTTTTGAAACACAATCTAGACTTCACATGGCTTGTGTTAGCTGAGTAATGATTTTAATTCTTTATTAAAAATAAAATATTAAGAACATACATAATGCATTTATCCCAAATCATCATTTGGTCTTTCAAATTGTTTTTCTTGCTCTTATGATTTGGTTAATGTCTGTCTAATTATAAGGAAATTTTCTGACAATTGAATGGTAGCTTAATAAAACATGATAAGAAATGGCTATTAAACACATATTTTCTATGCATTTGATAAAGCATTTTTTATTTACTTTTTTATTTACATAGTAATAGGCACTCACCAAGTTTTACATAGTTGGACAAATTATGGGCTTTGTGTCAGATAACATGAAGATCAATTATCTCCCTCTTTCTATTTATTAATTCTATTTTTTGGACAATACTGATGGCATTTGAACTTATTTACTTATTATCCAAATGTGAATGGTAACTATTACATATGGTTACACTGAAAATTAAACTTAATTATATGTGTATAAGCATGAAAGCATAATAGTATAAACAATATTCATGAAAGTCCACAGTCCTTAATACTATATATTATTACTGTAGCTTATAAATGTCTTAACTTTTGAAAGGCAAATCAGTCATTCAAAATCGAGCATATATAAGACTATTCTTTGTTTCATTTGCTTTATTAATATAAAAGTTAAATATTTAATAATTAATCCTACGTGTATACAAAGAGAAACTATTAGATTTGTATTTATTTATGGCTCAAGAGATTGTGCATTGCTGAATACAAATCCAAACCATTGTAAGGAAGAATGTCAGAGAATCAGTTCCAAGCGGCCATTCAGCAGCCGTCCAAGTAAGTTTGGTTGTGGTACCTTTGCTTTTTGCATTAGCCTCCCACATTCAGCCCTCTCCATGAGCATGGCCTGGTCATTGCCACATTGATGTGTGGTCCTCAGTTTTCTCCCTGTGTGAAAAGACTAGAAGGTGAAAATCAGGCTTCTAAATCCCGGCGTGGTGGCACACACCTGTAATCCCAGCACTTAGGGAGGCTGAGACAGGAGACTCACGAGTTCAAAGCCAGCCTCAGCAACAGCAAGGCGCTAAACAACTCAGTGAGACCCTGCCTCTACATAAAACACAAAATGTGGCTCAGTGGTCGAGTGCCCCTGAGTTCAATCCCCAGTACAAAAAAAAAAAAAAAAAGAAAAGAAAATCAGGCTTCTTACCTTCTCTTCCTCTGCTAAACAATGATGATCACTTCTCCCTTGATATTATCATCTGTTTCCTTGTTAACCTCATCCTGTTTAAGTATTCTAAAAATGTCCAATAAAATCACCAATAAAGCCAAGTGTCAGGTACAATAATAAATGACCCTGGAAATAAAAATCACACTAATGAAATAGAAGGAAACCTAAAATTCTTGCTCATGTGCTTCCAATTAAAAATGTTTCTTCTGGCTTGCCATTATTCGTAGCGCTGTTAATGATGGAATTCACACTGAAATAAATGTCTTTCTTGGTGATCATTCATGAGGTTCATGTGCATATAAGCACCTCAAACAGAACGTTTTGTATGGTGATTTCATATTGGGGGTCATTGGGAATTGATGTAGGAGGCTGAAAAGGGATTTCACCTGTAGTTTCACAGTGGCTCTGTTGAGCTTTTGGGTCTGACTGATAAGGATGAACAATTGTGACCACTGGAGGAAATTTATGGAAATTAGTTGAACAATTCCGGTGTGCTCTGTGATATCAAAATCACAATTTGTACAGATGGTGACTCTTTCCAGTCAACTAAGCAATGAAAATAAAGCTGCTGATACTTGTCAGAATACTAGCATTTAGATGAAAAGCCTGTAGTGTCCCTTGCCCACAAGGCAGGCAGGTAGCAGGCACATTTCTGAGTTAAAAGCTAGCGGATTTTTATTTTCTGATTTAAGAGCCTACCATCATATTTTATTTCTCAGAGTTCTTAATTTAAGTAGGAATTTTAAGGATGTCTCCCCATTTCATGATCACAAAAGACACTTATGAAAACAGAAGAACATTATTAGTGCTAATGACAGCATTTATGCATTGACCATTTCTTCAGGCACTTTACATATTCTGAGTTCACAAAGCAGGTCTGCAATGTAGGCCATTTGTACCTTGATTTGACATGTGAGGAAACTACACCTGAGAGACTAATCACAGAGTAAGCTATCCAAACACACCTATTTTTTTCTCAAGCCCATATTCTTAGAGCTACCCCACTCTGCTCATGAGTTAATTGACTACCTATAAGTTCATCTTTTCCACATTATCACTGATATCGTTCCTATTAACACATATTCAAGCCCCCCCTAATTTCGTTGCATAATTACTTTAATACTTTTTTTTCTTCTGGAGGAGTCACTATGAGTTTAGTCACTCAAAAGCATTTTTTTTCTATGTGTATTATCTTCTCATTTCTATACTCTGCACAAGCTCTAATGATCTGGTTCTGAAGGATGCTTCTGGGTGACATCCACTAGAATTCATTAGGAGTAAACACATGACTGTTATGCTTCATTTTACATGCAGCATATGGAGTGACGCGGTAAGCATTAATTGCTTCAAATACTTTGTTTCTCTGTATCTGTGTTTAAAAAGAGAGTTGAGACTCCCCTCCATCTACATTCTACTTTTTCTTTTCTTTGTTTTTTTTTTTTTGTTGTTGTTGTTTGTTTGTTTGTTTGGCATGGAGGGAGGCATTTTTTCTGCACTTTTTCTTCCTATGAACATGGATATGTATGAATAGGCAGAATTCTAAACTTGATATACTCAGAAATAATTAAAGCCTTGATGATCATGTCAGCCAGAAGTTTTAATTTAGGGTAATACTTTATTTAAATCCACTCATTTTTTTCATCAACACATCCTTGAAAATACTGTAGAAATATCTCATTCATACAGAAAATTAACAATTGTTTGCTTGGAGTTGCTAAAATGTTGTGCAATTTATTCCATAAGATCTAATTAAATTTTCAATTCAGCCTGCTCCCTTATCTTTGGCTATCTTGGCAATACTTTCTAGAGCACTTCAACTTATGAACTTTTTCCATAAGAGTTTTCATTAAGTAGTATTTAGTGACAAGGGTCATTTGTCAATAATGCTGACCATGTCTAAAATTGGTGAGAATCTTTGATATCGCTAAATTATTGTAAATGTTCAGTTCATTAGAAAACATGCTGCATTCAGCATCAACTCTTCTATGTAGAAATATCAAGATATTTACTAGGACATTAAATGACAAATAGGAAGATGTGTCAACTAGTTCTTAATCCTGGCAGTCGTAGAACCTCTAAACATGTCTATTTCAGGCCTTCCAAAAAACTGTTTTTCTGCCCACACTACTACAAACCAATATCTAGGGTTTCTTGTACTGCAGTAACCTACCTAAAGTTCCTGTATATCTTGCCAAAGTCATAAACAAACTATTTTTCTTTTATTGCAGCTTTTATTTATGGCAAGAAACCACTGCTGATCTTTTGGAAAGGTTTCAGGGAATTTATTTGGTCTAAGGCCACCACCTTTTTTTTCTAAAAGTCGTTTCCTATGCTGGCTGAATGATCCAATCACTCCTGGGCTTCTTAGTTTGCCATTATGACACCTTCCTGGATTCCAGTCTTCATATACTTAGCAGTGATGCAACACGGAGACAGGGGATCAAATCCAGGGAACAAATGTGCCATTATAGTGAAGGGTGCTGACACTACCTCCTTCCATACTTTTCCTACAGGGTAGGAAAGGCATTTATAGTTTTAATCAGACTCTGAAGATTTGTGAATGGAAATAGGACAAGCTGATCCTTTGTGCAGATATGTAGGTGTTATAAGTAAGGTAGACTTCCATTGGCACTTAAATATAATTGTGACAAAAAAGCTTTCAGAAGATGACATAGGACACTATTCTTGCTAGAAAACCAAAACCAGGACCCTGAGCTTTCTAGGCAAGGGCTTTCCCACTAAGCTATATCTCCTAGTCCTATAAATGTTTCTTTAATAAAACAATATTCAATAAATAAATGTTTAATAAAATTAATGTCATTAAAAGTTAGGATTTCATTTATCAAATGAAAGTATTAAAATAAAAAGTGAAGCAAAGGAAAGATGTTTGCAATATCTGACAGAAAACTTGTACTCAGAATATATAAAGATTATGTTCAAAGCAATAAAGAAAAGAACTCATTCAAGGTAAAACAAAAACAAAATTTCAGGCAGTTCACAAAAGACCTATGCTAACATATATAAAGTTTCACAACATCATTCTTCATTATGGAAATGCCAATTAAAATCACAACGAGATCAATAACATGTCACAAAACAGTAACCAGAATGGTTACTATGATTAAGAAAAAAAAATAAAATAAAAGGGAAAACAAACCGATAATACCAAGTGCTGACTAGCAGGTTAAGCAAATATAAATATACTAGTAATGGTAATATTAATTATTATAAACACTTAACAAAATTTGCATTATCAAAAATAACAAATCTAACCTAACCTATTCACACATGCATACAGAAATGTTAGATTGCAGTATGTATGTGTGTGTGTGTGTATGTGTGCAGTTGTTGTGAATCATTAGCCATGTTCACCAATATGCATTAAAGACATTGACAAGAATATCTATAACAACATCATTCATAGTTCCAAACAGGATTAAGAACATTCAATATATATCACTAATAGGTTGAATAGATGAGATGTGCTGCAGTCATACAATGGAATATTGTACATTCATAAAAATACTATTTCAACTTGCAAAAATTAGAGATGAATCACATACATATGATTTTGAGTGAAAAAAGTCACTGACAAGAATACATGTAATGGTGTCAATATATATTGCTATAAAACAGGGAAAATAATATACGAGGTTAAAAGTCATAATAGTACCCACTTTTTTATGGGTGGGTGGTGATTGAAAAGAGGCATGAGGCTGGGAAGCCAGGAATGCTCTTACACCTTCATCTGGATGTAATATGCCCCAGTATGATTTATCTTTTAAATTTAAAAAAGTTATTCAAATGATATCAAGGTACTTTTTGTGCTTTATTTCAATAAAATAAAGTAAAAAATATTAACATCCAGACACATAGATCTTACCTAAATAAGACATTTTCAAGGAAAGAATATATTTCTGTTTTGTTATTTTTCTGTTGTCAGAGGGGAGTTAAATATGATTAAAGCAAACCTGCTAGCTACAATTTGTAGATACTATTTTGAGAAAAAAATATTCATCCTTTCCCATTCTTCCACTGGAAAGTTTTATTTTATGACAATAGAGTGTAGTTTGACATAGTATACATACATGGAATATAACTTAGGGGAAAGTTTAATGTTATAAAACAAAAAATGCTTATTAGTTTTGGGTACCAAGCACATTTGGTAGATATTATTGTCATTATCATCTTCATTTTTACCTATATTATTTTTGCAGCACTCAGCTGCTATTTTCCATTGCGGGGGCTGCAGTCTGTCCCAAGCCAGTGTGTCGAAGGGGCACCCCCACATTCACCTAGCAGTGGAAGTCAGGAAGAGTTGGAGCCGACTGGCTGCCTGTTCCCAGCCCTCCGAGGACAATCAGACATGCCAGGGAGTCCAGTCAAAGCAAGTACTTGTATATGTGCAGAACAAGCATTCAACTTATAGGGCTGTTCGGCCAATCACAGACAATGCATGTAGCAACAGCTGTCCGTGTGGCAAGGCACATAAGCCCCCTGAATTCTGTCCACGAGCTGATCACGTTCCAGAACCAACAGCAAACCAATCACATAGTTCCTCTTTCCTCTGTGTCCTTCCCATTTACACACAATGGCTAGTTGCTACCTTAAGGGTGGAGCAGGGAGTTAGCTCCCCACATTTTCCAAAAATGTTAACATCCACTGACCAAAACCAACCAACAGCTCAGAATAAACCATCATATGCAGTGCTATTATCTATTTGGAGCAGTTTTGTCTTGATAATTAATTTAAATCAAACCTAATTTTGATCAAACTCTTTGGCTGGGTTTACTGTCCACATTTGAAGAGCAAAACAAAACAATGACTCCAATGGAATAATATTTATCTCTACCATTTGGATTTTCTGAGAATCGGTTGTATTTTGTCAAAAGGTATGATATTAGTACTTCAGGTTAACATCTTAGTTCATAGAAGATGGATTTATCTATCTATCTATCTATCTATCTATCTATCTATCTATCTATCTATCTATCTATTTACTTATTTATTGTACAAGAGATTGAACCCAGGAGTGCTTAACCATTGAGCTACAACCTATCCCTTTTTTATATTTAATTTAGAGACAGGGTGTGCCTGAGGTGTTTAGGGCCTTGTTAAATTGCTGAGGCTGGCTTTGAATTTGGGATCCTCCTGCCTCCACCTCCTGAGTCTCTGGGATTATAGACATGTACCACCATGCCTCGCTAGAAGACAGATTTTTAAAATTACAAGGTTGTTAGAAATAATAATCTTAATGGACATTCTTGATAGTACCCAGAAGGGAACAGAAGTTCAGGGGGTTAAGAACTCACTTTGTGTAGGACAGAGAACTAGAACCCAAGTCCCCTGACTTGACATTCTTTGCTCTGTTATTTGGTGCACTCTGCTTTTGTATCCCTTTTCTGAGATGGGAATACAAAGAAGGTGTTAAAAGGATCAAATAGTAGAGAAAGATTATCTAACTCAAAGATGTTAGTTTGGATCAAGGTCCAAGATGTCCAATTAAAAGGACCGGTCAGGGCAGTCGCAGTGAGCAGCTGCAAAACGGAGCTGCTAGCTAGACGCAGATGTCACCTGTAGACACACCTCCTGTCAATCAGCGGGTTTTTCCTGACCTATTCAGGAAGGACTCTGGCCTTCTCTTCCTGCCCCCAAGCCCTCCCCTTCCTGACCGAGCCTTTTTTGAAATTCCCCATTCCCCGGAGCCCCAGTGCCATTCTCCCTGTCGCACTCTGAAGGACGGGAGGATTCAGCCTGAAAGTGTGTATTTTCAATAAAGCCTTGCCAAGTGGCTTTAATTAGTCTTCTTCTGGTCATCTGGTCTTTACAAAAGAGGTCTGGTTTCAGCAAGCTGCGATCATAGTACAAACTTGAAGGTTAAATTAAATGTGCTCCTCCCTTGTTTGAACCATGAATTAGCAACTTAAATATTGGTGTTGACAATCACTTACAATAACTCAGAAGAGAAGCTGAGGGTTCTTCTGAGGGCTGCTTCTTGTTAGGATATTTGTACAGAGACAATGTAGATGATGATTTTCTTTCTAGAGAAATTTATAAGGCATTGAAAGGGAATGGTGCCTGTAATTGCATGTGGGCTGCATTGCCTGTGATATTTTCATACCAGAAGAGCTAGAAAGGACCTCTAGAACAAATACATCATGCAGCTGGCCATGAAGAGGTGAAGCCACATTTTTCTGTAATCACAGTTCTTTCTGAAGTCATATAGTCTCTATAAGTGAGATAATAAAGTAACTCACATTGGTTCCTTCAGTTCCCTGGAGTTTAAAGTGTATTAATAGCTATTGAATTCAGAATAAATAAACTGGATAGAAAAATCATTATGTGAGTTCTATTTTCCAAATATCAATTTGGTTTTTAAGCCCTCCAATAACTTACCCTTAATTTCTAGCTTGAAGCTTCTGAGAAAATAATGGTTGAAATTTGGGGCATCATTTATTTTTTCCTCTTATAATAATGGAATATGAATTCAGTAGCTGAGGTTATTTAATTTGACATTAGAAACTGATCTATCCCTTAAAAAACATATATTTTACATATTGAATTTCATCCTTGGGGAATAACAAAAAATTTAAAAATGCATTAAAATATTTGAAATGGTTGGATGAATAGACTCTTCTCTTTATTGTATCATGTGAACCCCCAGTATTTCTGCCACGATTTAACACTGGGAATTAGTGAGCAAAGTTGTTAAACAGAATTATATCCTTCCTGGAATATAAGTTTAAATGTCCTTATTTTTAGTTTGCATAAATTTACTTTTTATATTTCATTATGCCACAAGTAGAGAAGTCAGAAATGGTAGATCACCATAAGGGGGGTTTAATAGTTGTGCCACTTGGGCAGTATGTGTTGTATATAGCCTTAAATGTGCATGGATTTAGGCATAACTTGCAGATAAAAATGCATCTTGTATCATTAAATCTCATTTCCTTGGAAATGGAAGCAAGAGTTAAAAAGGAATAACTGTAACACATGATCCAGTTTATCAATTCATACAGTCATTAAAGTGCTCAAAATATTCAGTAAACTTTAATGTTTACATTCAGCAAGAAGATACTGAGCTCCTACAAGTTGTGTAGATGATGATGATGATGATGATTATTATTATTCTCTAAATCTTCTTTTCAATTAAGTAAGGCAAGCCATGAACAAATTGATCCTTTTAATGTTTTCTGCTTTTTAAAAAAAACAATTTTATTTCAGTGGAAGAAGAGTTATTTAGAAGGCACAGGATATATACCTACTCAAAAGATTTTCAAAAGATTAATCTTCTAATTCACAAATTCACTGGCAATTTCTTTTCTCTTTTCATCCCCTCCCTTCCCCTCTTTCCCTTCCTTTCTTCTCTCCTGCCTTCCTTCTTCCTCCCTCCCTCCCTCCCTCTCTCCTTTCCTTCCTTTTGCACATCCAGTATCCTTTTCACTTCTCTCCCTGCATTCTTTCCTTCCTTTCTTCTACCTCCCTTGCGTTTTTTATTTTTATTATCATAGCCATTCTATAATTATCAAAGAGCTAGAAGAATTACAAAAGTACCAATACTATCACCTCCCAAAGATAGTAACAAATAATCCTTTGATAAAATAAATTCCAAAATTTCTTTTTATATGCTAAACACTTGTTGAACATAGAAATGTGATAATCTTGAGATGTTATCAAATTAAAAATAAAATTTGCAATGATTCAGGTGGAAGATATGTCTCTCTTACTGCTACTGTATTTATTGAGGAAAACTCCTAATTATTTTTTTTCTCCATCTTATGTACAACAACCAGATATATATTCTGAAACACTGACTTAATATAATACTTCTCTAGATGCAATTTTTTTTTCTAAACTAGAGCATGAATTTATCATATTGTCTGTGTTTCTTCAACATTCAAATTTTCTCTGTTAGTTCTTTCTCATCTATGAATGTTTCTTAAAGAAAAAGGACATCTTTAATTTTTAGTGGTATAAGATTACTCAAGATTTCCATATCACCATACCTTTTTCAAATTTATATGGTTCTACTGAAAAACTCTTGACCATGTACTCACACACACACACAGCACCTACACACAAACTAATTTTTCTGTTTGGTGGAAAGTACTCTACATTCATCAGAGCTCAAATTATACATTTCCTTTGCAGAGCTAGCTATCCTACCCAATTCTCCCCAGGAAGAGGAGCAGTTTTCTTCTCTTCCTTGGATATATCGTACACTACCAAAAGTTTTCTCTGCATAATTTGTGCTCTTGGAGGGCAAAAACTATGTTTTACCCTGTACTGGGCATCACAAATGCAGGGATTTTATTGAATGAATGAATGAACAAATGAATGAATGGATATGTTAAATGATCGATGTGCATACTTGACACAGAACAAAAGTCATTTACCTCTGTGTTAGGCAAGAGAATTGCTGTGGATGGAGAAATGATGGAAAACATCAAAGGAGACTGAACAGAAAGAAAATAAAGGACAATTATTTGAACAATCTGAAAACAATTTAGTTCATTCATTGGAGTCTATAAGAGAGCAATGGAACAGTGACTTTCTTGTATAAGGGGAAGGAGCAGGCCAATGTGAATGTGTGGGTTATCAAGAGGTTAATGAAAAATCGTGACCCACAGTTAAGTGGCCACAGCACAGCTGCCACGTCAATGTATCTAAACACCCCAATTCCCCAGCTTCACTACTCAATCCTTTAGCAAATTGCATTTTTTAACAAGGAAAGAATGTTCATTATAGCCAAGCAATCCCGAGATGACACCAGATATCTTCACCAAAATAAGTATTCACTTAAATTAAAGCACTTGCTTAAAAGATCTATGTCTCAGTCCCTGCATTTTTCACTTTCAAAATACTTTGGTAGACATTTCTACTTTTGATGTTTAAGTAGACATGGATAAAAATGGAGAGAAGAAAAATAGCCACAAGGTTAAAAAGTTAGGAAAAATATGAATGGAAACCAACACAGCTGCCCAGGCCATAGAAAAAAGCCTCATGGGGATCTATAATAAATGAACATAGGTGATTAAATTTAATTCAGTAGTTGATGGTTCCCAGGGGCCAAGCTTGCCTCTCAGTACTTAAAATATATGACACTGTGTTGACTACACACCCGTTGCCAGGCTTTCGGAAGCACACGTAATTCTACCTCTAAGCATCTTTCACGTGAGAAGTAATTTATTAAAGACCTTGCCCTTCTCCTTGGTACACAGCTCAGGTCGCCTATTTCTCTTCCATCATCATTGTATTATTTTTCCGAGAAATGTCAGGGAAATTTCCATGGACAAGAGATGAGGTCAATGACTTCATCATTCTCTCCTTCTGGCCTCCTCTATCAACTGAGAAAGGCCTTTTGTGTCTAAGTTAGAACTACATAAAAATAAGGGTAATCATTCTTTCATAGAGCTAACACTTTTTCAGCCCCTTTTATGTGCCAGGCTACAGGTCTTTAGACATCCATCAAGGACAGGTGTATCTCCAGCAAGCTTATATTTCAGAAAGAAGAGTACACAGAAATAAATAATAACAAAATAAAAAGGAAGAAGAAAAAACATAACTACAATGAAAGCTGAAGTTCTGTCTTCACATGCTGGTCATTTGAATGGCAGAAGTATCTAGAGCCTTGTTCATCTGGTGTCATGTTCTATTTGTTTTTGAGTAGGTGAATTGGGAGGAAAAATGGATCCTTCTGCCTCAGCCTCCTAAATCACTAGGATTATAGTTATGAACCACAGCATTTAGCTTAAATAGCTTAATCTATGGCCAGGATCAAATATCTACTCCTTTCTGAATAGCTGATTGATTCATAAATGCCCCCAAACTATCCATATGCCTCAATAAAATATATTTTTATTTTAAAGAAGTGACATCAGAATTTCCAAATTGTGTTTTATACACAGTCATGAAAACCATAAAACATGATTACAAATACCTGAATATGAATGTGTTTAGTTCATTGGAATGTATCAAAAAGGCTACATGTACAGAATTGCATAGACTGGTTTCCTTTCCCCTTGCTTTGTGGCCAGATAGAGCTTATATTTTCCTTGAATTAATTTTCTGCCTTTTATGAATATAATATGTTCATGTCCCAGCACAAATTTTTCTCTGAGAACTCAGTGTCATCCCTTGTCTATCATACCTGTGTTTATATTTTAAATATTATTTTTAAGATGTACTTTAACAGTGGAAATTCACATAGACTTAGGACTTTAAAAAGCAATTATATCACACTTTTAAAATCCCTGAGGATGTTAATGTTAAGCATTGCTATTATGGCTTATTTAATTTCCTACCTAAATGTCTCTATGGATCAATAGATGACATTTTTATATGTATGCACGTAATTTTTATATAATATTATAACTTAATACTATCTCATATTCCTATTGCTTAGCTTAGTTCTGCATTTCATATAAGCACTTCCTTATACTAACTTTTTAACAGGATAAAAATAGAACGTAAATGTCCTTCAAAAATGATTCAATCTTTTATCCCTAAATCTTTCCCGTCAACTCTTTCTTTCCTTGACATCACCATTAATTCCATCACCCATTTTTGGATTTACAAAAAATACTGATTGCTTTTGTTATAGAGAAAGTATGAAATGCTCAACATTGAGTGATGAATGGAACATTTTATGAACATGAAGGGTGCCCAATACAGAACAGAATTAAGGCTCTAAGCGATGATGTTGAAGGGAAAAAAGACTTTGAACTGTCCCTGTTCCATATTAAGACAATGAAGTTCCTGAGTGTTACTGATTGGCTAGTAATACCTGGGTTGGACCACAGGTGAGCATAAGCTATCTAGAGATGTTCTGCTGCATCCGTGAAGTGTCCCTGGGATCATGGTGTACAGCTGCCTAAATCAAGTTGATGGGGCCTCATCAGTTCTGCGATGCTGATAGCAGGCTTGATGGCCAAGCTAAGGGTGAATGCTTTCTTTCATTTGGAGTGAATAAAATAAAACGTTAAACTGGTCATATAATTTCCATTTTTGCCCATTATACTTGCTGCCTTTGCACTCATTCTACGAGCAAATAGATTCATTAACATAATGATGTACATTTAAGAATTATTTATTTTAATCATGAATCTCTTAGCTCAAACATATAATAATCAAATGTGAATATCTATAAGCTACTATAGCAGGTATTTCTTTGTAGGCACAATAATAGGCATGAAACAAAATTTTTCTTTTACTTTTTTTTTTTTTGACCCCTTGAAATTAAGTCAACTTTGGAAGCCTTCACTGTTAGAAAAACAGGATTTTTCAACCTCATACTTATGCATGGCCAATATATGTGTATGTGCGTGTGCATATATATATATGTGTGTGTATGTATATGTATATATGGAGATGGCTATTTTGTACATATATATTTAATAGCATTTTTGTTTTCTACAACAAGATGCTTGTAATGACACCCACCTCTAGTTGCTACACAAGTGGCAAAGATTTTTAAATGCCTGCTCCCACTCCCCAAGTGGCAAAAATTACTTTCTAGTGAAACTACTGTAGTAGGCTGGTAGAAATACCAATTCCCTGTCATTATTTCTCCTTTCAGCCCTGTAAGCTTATGGAAAAGACCTCAAAATCTGTAAGTAAGCCATTTGAAAATACAGCATGGGATGATTATCACGAAGACATTTGCATTAACTGAATGTATTGTGACTGTTTTGGAACATTTCTGTAGATAGAGCAAGACCTGATGCATCTGAAAGCTCCCATTCCTACAATCATTGTGCTCAGTTCTTCTTCTAGATTCTCTGGACATATGGTTTCCTCTCTTAGAGCAGAATATGGATCTATTAGTTGAGAAAACCGTCAATGCCTCTTTTCCCTCTTCTAGCTCTCTGAGACCTGAACCTTCTTCTTGTTTCTTATTCTGATCAGTTTTCTTGCCTAATCTTGGAGGTAGGTATACATTGATAAATAGGGGTAAAAAGAAATGTTTCTTTTCATTTCATCCATATAAGTGACAGAGTCAATGCTCTGGAATGGGAAGGAAGAAAAATATACAGAGAGAGAACTGTGTGTGTGTGTGTGTGTGTGTGTGTTTAATATTTGGAGCAGGAGTATAAATACGTGGCTCAAGAAACTATATATAGTCCTGAGGAAATTGTTAGTTTTACATATTTAAATGTTCTACCTCTGTCCTTGAGAACTTCAAACTGGAAGTGTATTTTTCTAAGGAAAAATTATGTGTATAACACCTCTTTGTTGAACAATATGAAGACATGATTTTTTAACTTTCTAATTTATTTACTTATTAATTTTCTGTTATTGGTGTATTGTAATTATATGTAATAGTGAGATTTATTATGTCATATGCATACATTTATATAACATCATTCCCCAGTACCTTCCCTTTCTTCCATAATCTGTTTCCTCCAAGATAGTGGATTTTTTTGATCTATTCAGAATTTATCTTTAATTTTTTTAATGGGAAGTTGGTATTGAAAACCCTAAAGTGCCTGAGTATTGCCATGCATACCTATAATTCCTGCTACTTTGGAGACTGAGGCAAGAGGATCTCAAGTTCAAGGCCAGCCTGGGAAAGTTAGGGAGAGACCCTTTCTGTACTAAAATAAAAAAGGGTTGGGAATATAGATAAATGGTAAGTACATCCCTAGGGTCAATCCCTAGTAACCCCTCTCCTCAAAAAATACTAATGAACCCTGATATGAATGAGATAAGATTTCAAGATGGTTGAATATTTACCTTGGAAATGGACTGTCAGAGTTCAATATTCAGTTCTGTCCCTCATACAAATTGTTACTTTCTCTATGACTCAGTTTTCTCCACTAGACTAATAAAATTACCTACTTCATAAGGTACTTCTAGAATAAAATAAGTTAAATCACAGGAAGTTCAAATGGTGTCTCACCTTTGGTCAGCATTCTATAAGTTATTACAATATTGTTTCTTTAATAACAAGAAATAAGCCCTCTTAAAATGAATTGCACCACCAGAAAGAACTAGAAATAAGCCAGAGGCTAGACAGTATTCTACCACTGTTATTAAACCAAGTCCCTTTGGACCACTACACAGAATGTCATTACTAAAACATCAAGTTTTACAAAACAGAAAGTTTATTTGCAATGTGGTCAAGCATGGAGTTGGGAGATCCATATCTTAGATTCATTCACATATTTGGGAATATTTATGGAAAAAAGAAGCAGGGTGATCCATGGAAAGAATAAAGGTGACTAGAGATGGAATAATTGGTGGTCTATGCACATGTCATCAAACTTCATAGCTGTCATAGATTGCATGTTCTGAAAATGGCCATGTTGGTATGATCTGAGGATAGAGTTTTTAGTCTACTGATAGCAGAATGTCACCCATCAGACACCAGTGCAGGCACAATTAGAGCTGGTGGTTTCAATGAAGTGGCTCTCAAGTCTCTGGAAAGTAACTTAGGCCACCACCATTACCATCACAATCTACACATCAGAAATTTTATCTATAGCAAAGTGAATAGAAGACTAATGGTATACAGCTCAGCCATATGAATGAAGAATTAGCCATTTTTAAGGCCAACAAAATGCAAGTAACTAAGGGGAGCATGGGATTCAGAGGCTAAGAAGTATTAAGGACAGAGGTTCGATTAGTGTAAATGACATAGGCCAGCTATGGGTTTTGGCTGACAACTACCAAAGTCAGGATTTTGTCCTCCTATGGACTCTTAGAGACTGGAGAGTCTTTGAGGAGTCTTCACTCTGAAGAGTGATGGAGTCTTTGAGATTCTTCTTTTGAATCCTGAGAGAGGCTCTCAGGTCCTTGAGAGATGGTTCTGAGCTGTGAAAGATATTTATTTACAACTCTAAGTCCTTATTTTAGTAAATGCCCAGCAGATGATTGTGGCCCATTGAGCAAAGTCTGTTTTAAGTTAACCCAGAGTGACACAGAAGAACAATCTCAAAGAGTATTTAGAGTCTATCCATGCCTGCATAAATCTTTTCCTGAACCATTAATGCAAAGCCTGGTTTAGGTTTGTGGCTAATCCACTGCTCCTAGCTATCTGCAACTGATCTATCAAAAGGAAAATGCACCTCATACATAACATCTAGTTTAGCTTTATGTAGGCTGACCTCAGATAATCCCAGTACTTTCTAATACCTACTTCTGCCTGACCTCAGCCCATCCAAATGTTGATGCCAGCTACTCTCTGGACCTCAGGGCCAGTGGCCAAGACATCAAATGCTTAGCATCTAGTTAGAGATACTTTGGAATAAAGAAATCTTTTTAACTTCATTTCACTCAGATATTTCAAATATTATTTCACAAATAAGTCCTTGTGGTGTTTTTCATTAAAGGACTATCAGCACTTTGTGGAACTGTGGTTCTAAAGAACAGAGTTGTAACACACCATCTACTGTCCCTTTTCATACTGACTAAAACCTGCTGTGTTCTCTGGTCATTATTTTGACTCTTGAGTTTTCATTCTATGGGTTAGACTTTTATTATTAACCTCTTGCCAACCTATGCTTATTATGATTGGATCCCACCTCACATTCATTAAGCTGTCTCCTGGTTTCTACATATTATAATAAACAGCAGCCCTAACCAGTGATTTTCCAGATGAACACATAACTTGGGACACATGTCTCCTCACCCATCACATACCTGTACTCTCTGCCTGATCCTGTGCTTCTCCCTCTCACCTGTGTCTACCCTCAAGATGAAGGACATTTTGAGGCAATTAGAGCTTCATTATTTAATCACTTTGTCTTTAATCATGGTTGACCAAGAAAGGTTCACATTAAATTACAACTAAGTACTAGTGTGCTTTTCTGAAACTAACGAGCCTCTTGTGCCTCAAGAGAAGAAAAGAGAAAATACTGCTGGTTCTGTGAAAGAATATTCAGCACTTTCAGCATTCCTTATTTATGGATCAGATAGAAATAGCTCAAATGTACAGATTCTTAAGATATTTCAGGATACAAGTATTTTTTTTTCACAACTCTCTCCTAATCTAAATCCAGTTGGTTGCAATGGGCAGCCACTTGGGCATATCAGCCAACCCGACAAAACAGAGCCCTGTGTCACCAATCACACTGGCATGCTTTGCAATATTGCTTGGGATAGAAGTCTAAACAATGAAAGCCAGCCCTGGGATTTTTTGGGAAACTATTTCAAAATAAATTTTTTTTTTGTCTTTTCCTAGGGTTGTTCAGTAGATAGGCATAGATACACTTACTTCCTGCTTGAATTCATTCCACCAAAAACCTTGCATCAGCCTCAAGTGGTGTTGATAGATTAACTAAAAGAACTAGACTGAGTTTTAAAGATACCTTTTAAACCTCTGTATCAAGTCATAGCTCACAAGAACTACCCCCAGGAATGATGCAATAAGATTCCTTTTGCATTCAACTAGTTTAACTTTTTTATTCACTTACAAACTAAACTGACTTATCATACAGATTCAAATGGATGCAAATTAGGATAAGCCATTTGAAATACAAAACAACAGAACAGTGAGGAAAAACTTACATGAAGAACAGGAAACTTAGCAACACTTATAAAAATTTTATAGTTTTTCTTGTGGTTTTCTTTTATCAGATTCACAATCATAGGCATCAAAATTTTTTAATAGTTTTATGCAAAGGTTTTCTCTTTATTATTCAAATTCACATAAACTAACCAACATTAAAATAGCATTACTCCTTTCTTTTCAGGATGATGGCTAGTAAATAGACAATAGTATTAGAAAGATTTGATGGAACATACCTTGTCACACACTACTGAGAGGAGTATCAATGTATCCTGTTCCTGGACCACAACCAGAATTAGTTATCAGTTTTAAAAAGGCATACTCATTGATACAACTTTGTGAGTTGTAGAAAAATGATAGGAGTATAATGTGTATAAACAAGAAATTTGTTTTAATATTATTCATGACTGCAAAAGATAAATGAAATGAATTAATCTTCATATTAATAAATCCAATATACTTGACTCATCAGAACTGCTTAACACTGTGGCCATCTACATACTTAAAAGTGCTGCTCTATTTGAGTGCTATTCTAACTTCCCTCTGGCTACAGCATTCTGACTCCTCTTCAGGATCATCTTTACACAGTTGACTCAATTCAGACTACCTGCTCTGTTGCTCTCGAAACACATGACTATGAGCAAAACACAGTTTCCCCTCCAAGATTTAGTTTCTACATTACTTGAAATATTCAATGTTGCCAGGATTAGTAAATATAAGTTACATTATTACATTTTAATATTAAAGTATTTATATTCTCTAAAACTCTATCCTTTGTACCTTTATACATTTTTATCTCCTGTAAAATCTCCTAATCCCTATGGATCTAGTTTTCATATAAATGCAAAATTTTTATTTCCAGGCCTGACTTATATTTTGGACTCACTCATTCAAACTCCTACTGAACATTTCTACTTGTACATTGGTGAAGTACTTTGAAGGCAACATATTCAATCCAAACCAATTCTACTGTCTTCCCTAATGCAGACCCAGATGCTTCCATATCTGGTTCTCTTCTAAGTTGACCTAGTGCAGTTAATATGATCACCATTTATGTGAGAAATACTTGACCTCATTTATGCCCTTGTGAATAAGTGCTAAGTGAACGGATTATGCATGAAATATATGTACAAAATTCATGGCATCCTTAAAATAATTTTAAAAGAATTTAAGAACAAGACTATTTGCAATCAAGGGGCCAAAAGCTGGAATAGTGCACTTGGTGGCCCATTTTATGTTGACAGGGAGAATGTGGAAGGGCTATATAGCAGATTCAGAAAGAAGAGTAGAGAGAGGGCCACTGAATAGGGGTTATAATTTTGGGGTAAGTGATGGAGCCAGGTTACAATGACAACCATGGAAACAAAAAAAAATGAGTATTCTGTCCTCCCTCCCCTTTCTTTCTCAAGTCCACTACCAGATATCCTCATTGGTAAAATCCAAGTGAAACCCGGAAGGCAGGAGAATCTCTGGAGTCCATATAGATCAGCCTTCAGATGCACGGGGCAGGTGGAGAGATGGTATAGATTGGATCTAGAAAGGCTAGAACATTTTAAGTACAATCCTCTATATCCATACTACATAGCACACTTTCTAAAACATCTTCCATTGAATGAGTAAATGAAACAGCACATCCCTTATTGTCTTAGTTAACTTTTTGCCACACAATAATGAAATAACTGGAATAATCAAGTTAAAAGAGAAAAGATTTGCTTGGGAGGCAAATCTTGAGGCAGAAAGTACACACACAAAAAACACACAAATTTGATTTGGTTCATGGTTTCATTATTTTTATGCAATTCACTTGATCCTGTCATTTTGGGCCTAAGGTGAGATGAAACATCATGGCAGAGTGCAAAAGCTGCTTACCCCATGATGGCCCAGAAGCAGAGAAAAAGAAAGAAGCTGAACCCCATTATGACCTTTAAGAGCATGGTCCCAGTGACCTATTTCCTACTCTCACTAGGCCTCAGTTCCTAAAGCCTCCACTGCCAATAGCACCAGAAGCTGTGGACCAAGATTTCAACACATCAGCATTTGGGTGACATTTCAGATCCAAGACACAGAACTTATGGATATCTTTTTTTGATAAAATTTACTCTGCATTGCTGCATCTTTTATCCTTGGCTCACAACACTCTGTTCTTTTCCTAGACTGCTGCAGAAGCTTCTTAACAGGTCTGCTTTTTCTGCTTATACTCAGGATTTCATCCTTCATCTCTCTCTCCCTCTTGTTCCTTCTTCCTCCTGTCTCCTCCCGTTTTATCTCTCCTTTCACCTAGAGTGTGAAATTTGCTAAGGGCAAATAAAATTCCAACATATTTTGGTCTCTAATACTTTGTATTTGTTTCAGTTTTCTATTGCTGTATAAGTACTTACCAAGAACTTTGTGACTTAACACAATACCTATTTATTATCTTGTAGTCTTATAAATCAGCGGTACAGATGGACTCAACTGGATTAATCACTCAGTATCTTAAACTCCAAATTGAGGTGTCATTTGGCTGGGATCTTTTCTGGAGACTGGGAAAGCATTCATCTCTAAACTTTTTCCTATTAATAACAGAATTTTGTTTCTCCCAGTTGTGGGACTGAAGTCCCCGCTTCTTTGCTGGTGGGCAGCCAGGGACTACAACAATACGTAGAACTCCTAGACACCCTGGGATGAGGCCCCTTCCAACACTGGAGTGAAGAATGGTACACTGAATTTTTCTCATGCTTCAAATCTCCCCAACTCCTGCTGATACTGCCAGCTGGAGAAAACTCCAAAAAGCTAATGTGATTCGATCAGTTTTACATTTTTGCCACATGAAGTAACATAATCCTGGGAATGCACTAGCTTTCAAGAGGGGAGAGCCTTAACAAGAGTGTGGGTCATTGGGTGCCATTCCTAGAATTCTGCTTCTGACATTGTTGTCATAGTGAACACCACACTCCTCTCCATGGTCCCAGTGATCTGGCACTTGTGCATCTCTCCAGTCTCATCTCATGTCCTTTTTTGTTGTTGTTGTTGTTAGCCATACATGTGAGCTTCTTCCACGCTGGCACTCAACCTTTCAAATATTCCACAGGAAAACATTGCCTGATACCACTCCATTCTCCAAACCCCTGCTCCAGACTTCCCCAACTCCCAACCACAGAGCATGGCCAAGAACTTTGGAGGATATGTTTGTGTATTTGTACAGAGAAAATGATCAAGATTAATATATTTTAAAACATTAGTATTATATGTGGTAGGTTTGTAGATAATTTTAATCAGATCCATAAACTTTCTATACATCTGATCTGTTATGAGTATGAATGACCTACATAATCATTTAAAGGCTGATTTTATTTTCAAGTTTATAATAAAATCTCAGCATACACCAAATATTTCTACATATAACTCAACAACAGTTAGATATGATAGGATTAATATTAGTTATTATATTATCCAGCTATTAATAAGTTCAATTATATATGCCCAATAAAAATAAATAGGTAAATGTTGACAAGCCAATCAAATAAATGCCAATAATTCTAACTAGTGGTAGAATTTTCATTCAAGAGCTTGGGCCTGATTATACTGTCATATAATGCTAGATTCTACAAAATTTTGGGCCATTAAAATTCCTCTTTTATTATTGAAGTGTGTATAGATGGGTAACTTTTTTCTTTGAAGAATTGTGTAATCATCTCAGTGCTTATAAACCATCCATAAAGGATGAGAGAAGAATTTGGGACTGGAAGAGCAAGCTACAACTTCAGTTTTTCATTTCTTTGTTAGTCTTATTACATATCCATAATAGAAAACTGCAGCACAAGCAAAAATATTTCAATTATTGAATCTAACAAGAAAGAGGTAATAGCGGGAAAAAATTCAGGTGTTAAATACTCAGTGAAATTTGATAGATTCCTGACATATCTGACATATGTTTATTTATAGAAACAAAATACAATTCAAATAATGTTTGAATATGAAAGAACAATGAAGTTTTGATACTTTATATTCTTTTCCTATTTAATTTCTCTTTTACTCACATGCACACATATATGCACTCAAATAGGAAGGATAACTTTTTTAAATGTCCTATTCTCTTATTTCAATTAAAAACACATTTGTTGAGTACCTCTAATGAACTTGAGCTTGGCCTACTCCCTGATTCTGCCATGGTGACTCTGAAGCTTATAGAAGTTACAGATTAGTGCTCCAGCATTTACATGTGCACAGTCTTATTTCATCATCATGAAGGTACTCTCAGGTAGGTTTTCTTCACGCCATAGATGAATAATCCAAGGTCACTTCAGGGATTAAATGGCAGTGGTCTTGCACTGCATTTCTTTGTAAAGATGCAAGAACTTTTGAATGTCACACTTTTTGCTGTTGATTTACTTAATATGGCATTCCTAATTAACTTGAGCAGCATCATTTTTAAAGCCTAAAGTTTGTTCTGTTGATTCAGTTTTTTATTATTTTGTACAAAAAAATTTCTATCTACATGTCTGGAGCACTATCCATTCATTTTTTTCATTCTTTTATTAAGCAGTTACCTAAGGCAAGCTTCATAGTCCCAGGAAAATTAAAGATTAAAGGAATTGTAAGATAAATTGCTGAAGTTCAAAGGCTTACTATAAAGAAAGTAGAGAAGCAAATAAAGTATGCATAAACAGATGTTAGTCAATGCCATTCTGCTCCTAAAACATAAAGCAAGATGGAATCTGTTTAAACTTCATAATGGACAATTGCTCAGGTTTTTTGTTTCTTTGATTTTTTTTGTCCAGGATATATTCATAAACCTTCTAATATGCCAATTTCTTCTTGGGATCCATCATCTTTCTTCAGTTATTTCAATATCAAATGACTTTATCTCTAGTGCCAACTGTGAGCATACAACTTAGGTATGGCCAATCAAAACCTTTTTTCCCTGTGCATATAATTTGGTTCAGAGATAATAAGTACACAGTTCAAGGAAATCCAGACCAATTCAATGAAATTTCTCTAGAATGGTTGTATACCAAAGGATAAGATTTCCTGCTCAATTTGAACATGAGAAATGGAACACAGGTAGTCTTCTGTTGTGTTGCTACTTTAAGGAGGGAGCCAGTTCTGAAGTGGAAAGAGAGAAATAAGACCCTGATGATGTTGATTATAACTCTGATTTTAGACATGTTGAGATCAGGACTACACATGATTTCTTGATGATTATATTAAGGCTGTCTTTATTTTGTTTTTTTCCTATAATATTCTTTATATTAACCTTTTACTCCATCAAACCACACACATAAGATTTATGCAGTTGACTTTCAATGGACTATAGGAATCAAATTGGAGAAGATCATGTTGTGAGGTGAGACTTTTCAGAAAACACACCAAGTCCCAATGATGTCCAAATTGGAGAATCTTTATTAGCCAGCCAGTCCCAGTGATGTCTTTATTTGCAGGCCGGCAACTGTTCCCTATAAGAACCCACAGGGAACAGCACCAAGCCTGAGCATTTCAAAGTATTTAAAGGCAAAAACCACATCCTGGTTGGCATAGCTGCAGGCAACAGGAGTCTAGAAGCTGAATTGAGCTCTTAGCAAAACAATGTGTATGAAGCAATGCATACATTCTGTGCACAATCAGTACTTTCCATAATCATTTGTACCTGAGAAACTCCGCACTTTCCATGATCATTTATAATTGACAAGGTTCTGGGTTCAGTACTGGGTCATAAGGAAATGAAATGAATGTCTTAGCTAAGATGGTGTCACTCATGCTAACTTAGTCCACAACAGTTATAGCATGGCATGATAGAGCATTACACTTAAATCTATGCTCATTTTGAATATTTCTGTAAGCTTTATGGTCTACTAACATATTGTATATTGTATCTTTTTCTCCTTTACTCTCATCTCTGCTTTCTCCTACTTAAATTGTAGTTCATGTAGGGTTGCCAGATAAATATAGTGAGTAAAGTTAAATTTGAATTCAAATATACAAATGACAATTTTGTGTTTGAAGTATATCCAAGGTTTCCATGGGACTTAATTATATTAAAAATATTTATTCAATAAAATTTAATCTAGAGCCCTGTATTTTTATTTCTTAAGTAGATCAACCTTAATTAAAGAGATATTTTCTGTATCTATCAGTCCTTGCTCTGAGGACTTCCATTATCAAGTATTTTTCCAAATTGTTCTTTTGGAACAATTTATTTTATCAGATAAAAATTACTAACATCTTCTTTAATTGCAGAAATTAAGTTATTATTACATGGATATTAATTTAATTTTTTTCTTTGTGTTCAGGCAAAGAAGAACCCTTAGCACTTAGGGAAGTAGATGAATACTACAGTTAAAGTCCTTTTTCATCTCCCACCTCCCTGGGGTTCCTTCTCCTTTCCTGCAAGGGTCTGCTTCCCAGTCTTCTCCACCTCCTGACATAACACACACACATTCACTTTAACCGTCAGTCAATTTTTCCAGAACTCTTTCAGCTTCTCTATTTTTGGCTACATGAAACTGGTTTCCGGGATGAGATGTTTTTAACTCATTTCAATCTAAATGGGATTCCATCACTTTTATTTGTGAACCTAAAATTTCTCCAAAAAGATTTGCAGTTATCATATGAATGACTTTTCTCCAAAATTTGAGGGATATGTCTGACAATCTTAATTGGTCTAGAAATCTGAGATTTTTCTTCCAGACTAGAGTGGATTGATGGCGAAGTACTTTACAGATTTTATTATCTCTGCCTATTTCAAATGTGGAATTTGCTGGCCTCTTCTTTATGACATTACACACATAGAAAATTTATTTTCTTATGCACTTTTCTTGTTCACTTCTAAATCTAATCCTGGCAATCAGCTAAACAAAACAACAACAGCAACAACAACAACAAAGCAATTAAGACAACCAAACATATTTCAATTCACCATGATTCTGATATTTCATTTGGGGAGGGTTATTATTTTGCATGTTGAGCTGTTAGTTCAGAGGTACAGAGCCAGTACATTCCATCTTCATAGTGATAAGTGCCCTGTGAGATATTAATGAAGGTTTTCAGAAATTCATGGTTGCAATTTCACACAGGGCAATTCAGGAGATGGAATTTCTCTTAAAGATAGTGGATTTCATGCCTCATACTTCTCTAATCCATTCTCTTGATATGCTTTTAGCAATATACAGGTTATTTCTTAAGAACTAAATATCCCTAGGAACCAGCAGGATATAGATATGAAAGATCAATACGAAAGAATTGGAATTTTCAAGAGAGACACCCATTCAATAAGTCTTTGCACAATTACACACTTTAACTGAATAGATGTGTCTGGAGAATGTTTGACAATTGCAAAGGCTTAGCTAGCTCACTTCCTGTACAACCTTCCCCATATATTTTCCTTTAGTAACCTCACCCTAACGTCAAAGATATTTGTTAAGTTCTTTTAAGGTTTTTACATTTTCTTCCTTTCTGATAACTCAAGACTGAGAGTGGATTTAAAATGACGTATTAAGCATCACCACCAATCGTTCTTGATGCATTAGCATAAAGTTCTGAGGTAGGTAAGGCTGATTACCAAATTATCTACTTCTTGGAACCTCCTCTGTTTCCTACTCCTACCGGTTCACCATTATACCCTGCTGTTATGATTTTGGTGTGAGGTGTCCCCCAAGAGCTCAGGTGTGAGACAATGCAAGAAGGTTTGGAAGAGAAATGATTGGGCTATAGCCTTAGCCTAATCAGTGAATTAATCTCTGATTGAATTAACTGAAGTGGTAGGGTGTGGCTGGATGGCTTTGGGGTATGTATTTGTATCTGGTGAGTGGACTCATTCTCTTCTCTTCCTTTTTTTTTGGTACCAGGGATTGAACTCTGGGGTACTTGACCACTGAGCCACATCCTCAGCCCTATCTTTTTTTGTTTTGTTTTGTTTTGTTTAGAGACAGGGTCTCATTGAGTTGCTTAGTGCCTTGCAGTTGCTTACGCTGGCTTTGAACTTGGAATTCTCCTGTCTCAGCCTCCCTAAGTGCTGGGATTACAGGCTGCTTCCCTCTGCCACTCACCCCACCATGATGTTCAGTCTCATCTCGAGCCCTGAGAAATGGAGAGGGCCTTCTACGGACTAAGACCTCTGAAACCGTGAGCCCTCAAATAAACTTTTTCTCCGCTATAGTTCTGGTCAGATCCTTTTAGTCACAGCAAGGAAAAAGCTGACGCAAACCCTTGCTATAAACTGAATGTCTATAGTTCCCCAAATTTCATATATTGAAGCATTTATCCCCACTGTGACAGGAGAAAAACTGGAGACAACATGTGTAGAGAGGTCATATCAGCGTCCTTGAACAGAATGACTTGGAGTCCCATGAGTGACAGACCAGAGAAGAAGACAATTAAAGCAGGAAAACTTTTGTGTTGAATAGGAATGGTGAGTGCTTTGTGCAAGGAAACCGGTGGCTGGGAAGCTATCTACCCTTGTCATCACTGTGAAGTATACAGTCTATGTGAAAAAACAAAAAAGTGGCCCCCACCCTGGGGAAATGGTATTCTCATGGTGTGGCTGTTTGAGATAAAGTGAAGATGTAGAACAAGCATTTAGGGAAGAGAGTGAGAATACAGGCTGGGCCACACATAAGTGAATACACTTCACTGTCTGAGGATGTGGCCATTGTTTCACTCAAGGCAGAGGTGTTCAAAAAATTTTTTTCAGGTAAAACAGAAAATGGATCAGAGGCCAAGAGTCAAAGCAAAGGGGAAGCAAAGAAACAAAGCAACACTAAAAGACACATATAGTCAAAGCTGTTATCTTTTTTTATATACATAATCTTGAATATTAAAAATAAAATACAAAAGATGAGTATTATGGACAATTCTTAGACATAATCAGATTGTAAGACTCAATAACAGTAACTCATTTCTCATCACAGTTAAAAGGATGTGACACTTATCATCTTTATCCTTGTTTCTCTAATTTTAAAAGAAAAAAAAAAAACAAAAGGTAAAGCTCAATTTAATAAAAGCTAAAACAATCTCCATGCATGTCAAATATGTTTTGACACTTTGAAATGACTATAATGAACATAAAATAATGTCTGTGCAAGTATGACACAAAGTAATATCATTATAATCTCTAGTTACTATAATCACTCAAAGTAGCCTTCTTGATCCATCTATTTTGATAGTCTTTGATCTTGTGGTAGCTTTTTGATCAAACTTTTTGACCACAATTCTTTATTTTCCTAAGCTAAGTTGTATCTTAGGCAAAACCTGTTCTCAAAATATTCATAAGCAGATAATAATGAAAATGTATGTGTCCCAGGGGACCACTATCCTAGAAGAATATCCACATTATTTCTTAACTATTGGAATTGTTCCACAACTTAAGTGGGGATTATAATAACATAATAGCAGCTATAATTTATTGAATATTATGCTAAGTGCATTTCATTTGTTAGCTTATTAATCCTTACAAACTTTGCAGGTATATGCAGTTCTTCCATTTCACATAGGAGATGAAAGGAGCACATTTTTGAAGTGGGGTTGCAAGTAGGCACAGAAATATAATTTGATCCCATGTCTTTCTGATACCAAGCCCAAACTTGATGTTTTTCTGTGTTTTATTCTCAGAAGCAAGATCCATAAAGGGGAGCACTCCTGTGTTCCACATAAATGATGAGGAAACTCGTAGAAACTATTTCCATTGACTATTGCAACAATTAGTGGTAAAGTTATAGACACTGCTAGAAAATTCTGGTGAAGCAATTGTGTGGCAGCTAGATAAGGAAAATGAATACAGAACATGATCATTAATGGAAATTCTCTTTTTTTTTTTTTCTTTCTTGGTACCAGGGATTGAACTCAGGTGTATTCAACCACTGAGCCACATCCCCAGCCCTATTTTGTGTTTTATGTAGAGACAGGGTCTCACTGAGTTGACAGGGTCTCGCCATTGCTGAGGCTGGCTTTGAACTCGCAATTCTCCTGTCTCAGCCTCCCAAAGTGCTGAGATTACAGGCGTGCGCCACCATGCCCAGCTGGAGATCCTCTTGCTGGTTCTATTTTCTTTTTTTACCGTTGATTTTGGTATTGTAGTAACCATTGGCAACAATAGAGTTCTGACTGAGCTCAAAATAAAAAAGGCCACGTTCTCCAGTCTTGAAGAAATTTTCCAATAGCATCATCTGTGTAGATAATTTCTCAATGAATATAGTTAAAGTCCAGTTTGCTTAGACAATTAAAAATAATAAAAACAAAAACAACTTAGAGTCAATGAATTTTCTCTTCTGTTTTCTCTATGAACATGAATTGTTGGTCTGTTAAGCAATTCTTTATTTTTGGTATCTATAATTTTATAATGCAGATATAACTATGACATTGCGAGAAGAGATCTGACTGCTACTTACCTTCCTGACAAAGCCATTCCAAGGTTTTAATTTTTTCTTTAAAATTTTTTTAGTATATAATGTAAGCTATGCTCTCTATTGAAATTGTGGTAAAATTGATATTTAAAAGGCCTGTTTGCTAAAAGAAAGCACAATGGAAAGTCTTAGATGCTGCATTTGTATTCATAAATTATGTTCAGGTGACTAAAATGCCCCAATTTTTAAAAAATGGCAAAAAAATATGGCAAAACTTATTCAGTGGCAAAGAGTGTCATCCACGACCATGTACTTTACTCATGAATCTGATAAAAGAAGGCAATTTTGTTCAAAGTAACAATGACTGCAAAAATAAGATCGGGAATTTGAGCTGCTGATAACCAACCTTTCATAAATGAGCTTCAGATATCAGGCACTGTAAATTACTCAAGGTCAAAGGAAATTAACCATTTTTTAAAAGTAAATAGTGAGTAATTCTTTATACCTGAAAGTAGATGTGAGACGTATACTTTAGACCTGCAGTAGCAGTCCAAGTAGTCAGAGGATTCATATTAATATAATGGCAGTCAACCATGTTGCTCTTGAATGGCAAGTAAATATATCAGATCCAACACAATTAACTTTACTAACTTAAGTCTTCTGGGTTAGACAAGATTACTCAAAACATGCACTCTACAACTTGGGATTTACTATTGAATACACTTTTTAATCTCTTGTGGCAAATTTTCTTTGGAGTACTCGAACTGTCCTTAAACTTTAGTCCCAAAAGATTGTAGACACTGTAAAGGAAGCACATTGTTTAATTAGGAAAAATATAAACAGAATTTCTCTCATGCTTTGTAAGCAAATAATATGCAATCATGTATATTTGTAAGCAAATCAAGTCACTTATGATTTATAATTTCATTGCTTACTTGGGAGACGAGCTCAAAGTTTTTGTCTATTTTATGAACAATTACAATGAAGGAATCTTTTTATTTCCACTCCTAGGTATCTGTACACTGAATTACTTTTCTTAAAATATGTTCTGAACTAGCATACTCAACTTGAGTGTATAATTTGGATTAATTCACATATAGAGAAAGAAAATGCAAAAAGTCTTGCCTGAATAAAAATACTATTTGAGAGTAAGTTTTATTTTTGTTTAGCAACCACACACTCTCTCATTGCCTCATGATTAGCTTCTATCATATATTAATGTTCTTAAGCGGTTCAAAGAGTTAAGTAATAAGCCTCATGTTTACTCTTGTTTCTAATGGATTATCCCAACTGAATTAACTGAATTAACTGAATCCACCAGTCGGTGGATGCTTAGAATACAACATTTACCACCAAAACCTTCACTACCATCATCACCCTGCCCACTTTCTACACCACTACCGAAGTTTTGAGTTTCTGAAAAATTTATTTCCAGATCTCAGAACATTTGACACGTGGTAGGCACACAAATTCAGGCAACTTTGACATATAGGTAATTTAGACATGCTTTCTTAGATTCAACATTAAACAATTATGTAATCATAAGAAATAGTCAAATTATAGCCATTGTAGAATTATCTGCCTTGAAAAGAAAATATTTAGAGTACATCTAAGGCTTATGTACTCACCAGGAAAATTCGAAATATTTGATGTGCACCTGTGACTTTGAATGTATACCAGTGAGGCGCAGTTAGATTCTGAAGAAGAAACTTCAGTAAATTAAAGAAAATTGTTATAGCCCAGATAGGTAGAAAATCTTAACTACTGGATGAATTTGATTTCTTATCCTTAAGAAGAAAAAATAATATCTTCCTATCAAAGTCATTTGCATTGGACAAGGTGGGCATGGTTCCCATTTTAACACCAAGACAAGAGAGCTGCTGGATGAGGCAGATGTCTGGTTAAAATTATCCTTATTAAGATCTTTCCAAAGAGCAATCATATTGAGATTTTGTGCCTGAGTCTCAATCACTTCCTAATATTAGAATTCTTAGACTATTTAGAAATTCATGATTGATATAAAAATGTATTTTAACTGGATCCAAAGTTGAGGATCTTAAAGAAGCTATGTACTAGTAAACATAAACCATCATTTCTAACAAAGGACACAGAACAATTTAAAGTTAATATTAATGTGTATTGAAAAACATGTTTAATGAGAAAGCCAAATGGCAAATGCACTGGAGTCAAACTGACTTTAAACATTAATTTTACCCTAACCTCATCAATGGTAAATAAATAGGCAGCATACCTTTATTTAAACAGTGACAAACTGATCTATAGGCACGATCAATAATGCTCAACATGACATGAACATGTTGAAAAGTGACACTTGAATCACTGCTGCAGAGCAGTTCTTTTAATGAAATCTACTAAACCAATTATATTATTAAAGGTATTTTATGTAGCTGTTGAATATTTTATTTCATTAAAATTAATTATATAAAGAATAGTAGGGTATGTTTCTTGTTGAACTTTTTATTCAACTTGAATTTGTTTCTTAAGACATTACAGGAAGTTGTATTTTTTTTTCCACACAGCATTAATAGATAGGCATAAATTATTTAATAACCATCTATTGTTTATAGAAAAATATTAAACTACCAACTTAATTTTAGTTGACTAACAAAAATGTGGAATTAAAATTGATGAATACTTGCAGTAAGATGTTTACTTTATTTGTGAAATCTTATACAAACTAAGAAGAGCATGATGAATATATTTAGAATTATCACGCTAATTGTGCAGTGAAAGCTAATACTGTGTCAAAGGAATAGTACAATGTATTAGCAATTTGGTGTAAGACAACCAAATCTCTGGGATTTCCCTTGAAAATATGTGATCCATGTATGACAAGTATAAAAGTATAATAACTATTATTATCTGCATGAACATTCATCAAAAGGATAATCAATTCTTGCGGTTAAGGTTTTACAGTCATTTGCGAACTACACTGGCAATGACATAAAGGCTAGAGGGAAAAGACTCATGTTAAGGTGAACTTGGTATATATCCTAAACTTAGTTGTTCCTAATGGGACACTCTGTAAGATTTTGCCAAAGCATATTTAATATCACTTACAGAATAAGTGTTGTGCCATTTTTTTAGGGACAGGTAACTTGATGCTATAGGTTTTAAGAATAGTAATTCCTTTCTTTATTAATCAGTCTAAAGAATTTTATTTACCAGCCGGGCGTGGTGGTTCACGCTTGTAATCCCAGCACTTAGGGAGGCTGAGACAGGAGAATCGCAAGTTCAAAGCCAGCCTCAGCAAAGATGAGGAGCTAAGCAGCTCAGTGAGATCCTGTCTCTACATAAAATACAAAATAGGGCTGGGGATGTGGCTCAGTGGTTGAGTACCCCTGAGTTCAATCTCCAGTACCAAAAAAAAAACAACAAAAAAAAGAATTTTAATTACTGTGCTCTGTGGTTACCTGTAAGGATTAAGACAAAATTAGCACCTTAAAATTTAGTACTATGATTCTCTGTTTTCTGTATACATGTTATTAGTGGTAAATAATTTATTTTGGCTATTCTGGTACAAGGGAAAATGTTTAAATCTTTTTTGACTTTATGTCTCATTTATTAAATATATAATTTCTTTCATAATGGTTCCAAAAGAAAGTTTCTATAGGTGCATAAACAGCATAATGAAATAAATAAAAATATTTTAATGATTATAGGCTGTCCTTTATCTTATATTTTATTTTTATCTAAAACTGTTAAACTTGAGGAATAAAAGTGAATTCTTTTAAAAATAGAAATTAAAAATGTTACTTAGTTTAAATGACTTGTGTTGCAAACCACTTTAGGTAGGAAATAATACAAACCTTATGTTTCACAAGTTAGAATACTTAACTTCTTAATCACTGTTTTTTTTTTAATACTTTGCCAACTTTGCACCTTCTGGAAAATGAAAACCATACTATTTCATAGAAAAGTCACTTTTAATGATGGAACAAGCAATAGAAATTCAGCTTAAGCCAAAAATGGCACAAAATGCTTAAGCCTGAAAATTTGAAATTTCACAGCTAGAGATGATGTTTAATAAAGTTGTGTAGAAAGATGACCACGTTGACCAATTGGAAATCACATTTAGTTCACGCCCAAAACAGGAATTATAAATGGTTGAGTCAAGCAGAAAGTAAAACATTTGGATACAGAATGAAAAAAAATAAACATGATAGAAATAGACATCATTGTTGACTTAGCAAGTTAGGAGCAGAGAATGCTGGGAAGATAATCTTTATATATTATATTTTTAAAAATCTATTTAAATTTAAGTTTGGACATCAATTTTCAGAGAGCAAACAGAAGACATTCTCTTTCTTTACTCCTAATCAAAATCAGAGTAATATGCATTTAAAATAAAACATCCATTATAATGCACAGAAGAGGTGGAAACCACTAGCAGAATACAGATCGAGTTTCAGTAATAACAAACCAAATAGAGAAAAATTTTAGAAAATGTGTTCAGTGCCAATAGGAACCCTGCTAGGCTCCAAACTCCTGTTGGTAGGTATGGAGAATTTAGATATTTATAAAACAACAAGCATGATAAACAAATACTATCGTCAGCCATAGTGAAGGAGATGATAGGTGGTTAGAGGATATGAAGCAAAACAGAACAAAAACTTATAGTGAACATCCTGAGAGTTATTCAAGACAATATTGTTTTCTTCTACCTAAATTGCTATCATGCTGCTATAAAAGTTGGTACAAAATATAAATAAACAAGAGTAAGTACTGGATACTTCTCAAAAAGTATAAAAAAATTATTTTAAAAATTAAAGAAGTTTTAGGAAATAGTCCAAAATATATCTTACCAATTAAAAGAATATCCTCCTCCATCTATGCTGGATGGAGTAACAGGAGTGATTTCATATTTATGCTGTGAACAACTGAAAAACTAAGTAAAATATCTGGAGTCATTATTTTTAGACATTGGATGATAGGTATGACCCCTGAAATAAAGGGAAAAAAATGAGGTGAGTTAAATAGTCACCCCAACTATGTGACTAATTATTACAAACACACAGCAGGTAGATCCCAAATAAAAACAGGCACCTTGCTGAGTTTGAAAGATAGAGATCAGAAATTATTATAGGATTCACTTTGAGTTTTGCAGAAAAGTAAAATATGCATGCAAAGGGCAAAAGTGCCCTGATGATACCTGAAGACATGTCACAACACTGGAACCTCAGGGATTCCAAGGTCACATCCATAAGAGGACATCAAAATCTAGACCAGCCTGAGTGGGAGGCTGTTTTAATCACTCAGATAATTTAGTATAGATCCTAGAAGGTCTACATTTTAGTGGGGGTTCAAATATCCAAGTGGTAAAGAGCATTAAAGAAAGAAATAAGGGCAGGAGTTGTAGCTCTGTGGTAGAGCACATGCTTAGCATACAAGAGGTCCTGGTTCAATTCCCAGCACAAAACAAATAATAAAATAAAAGATTTAAAACAATCACCACAAAGGACCTTCCAGAGATGAAAAATGAAATAATACTTAAAACTAAACTGGATGATATTAGTAGTAAATGAGGAAGCATAGTAGACTAATTTGAAGAGATAGCAATAGAAAATAAGCTGAAAAAAAAGAAAAATAAAACAATTAAGAAGGATTTCTGAGGAGCTGGGACTGTGGCCCAGTGGTAGAACGCTTGCCTTGCATGCGTGGGGCACTGGGTTCAATCCTCAACACCACATAAAAAAATAAATAAAATAAAGATATTGTGTCCATCTACAACTAAAAAAAAATTTAAAAAAAGAAGGATTTCTGAGCCAACATAAAGTAGATTAATATATCTGTAATGAAAACATAGGTGAAGAAATATGTGAGTTCAGTATATCTGCAAATATACACATTTATGGGTAATATGATAATTTATTACATATTACTATGTGTATAATGTATAGTATAAATTTAGAATTATATGTATATTTATATATAAAATCTATATATGGGGCTGGGACTGTAGCTCAGCGGTAGAGCGCTTGCCTCGCATGCGTGAGGCCCTGGGTTCGATCCTCAGCACCACATACAAAGCAATAAAATAAAGACATTGTGTCCATCTACAACTAAAAAATATATGTATGAAAAAATCTATATATAATTTAGATGTAATATAAATTGTGTATAATTTAAGTATAATTTATGTTTATATATAACATCTATACAGTACTTATAATATATGGACAATGTATAATGTGATGTTTATAATATATGTACATTTATGTATTAAAAACATAGTTTAAAATTTATTTTAAATATATATATTCTGAAAATTATATATTTTTAAATTTTATGGAAAGCTAAAGTCTAAGAAGTTCAAGATTTCTGAAGAGACCAAAACAAATGAGTAAAATGAAGTAACAGCAACACGGTTTCTAATTTAATTCCTAAAGAAAAAGAGAGAGAAATATTATGAAAATAAAATAGAATTTTAAAAAGATTCTGGATGGCAGGCAAAAATAGAATATGAAATGATAAGCTAAATAGAGAGAAAAACAAATGGAAAATTTAAAGGTAAACACATTCATAATCACATTACATTTAAATAGTCTAATATTTCTTTTTAAATTTCTTTTAAAGTACAAGACTAAAACATATGAAGTCTATAAGAAATTCACATTAAATACAAAAACACTAGAGTAAACTATATCCTACATAAACACAGAAAGATATTTTTGCACCCTAAAAACTCATTTTTTGTCTTTTTTGGGAGTAGTATTTGCAGAAAGGCATGATTTATGATATGACATGAGTTTTAGTAGTTGACATTAGAATCATGTAATCCATTAGAGAATGACAAGAAGTCTGAATCATTTTCATTTTGGGGGGAATTATTTTTACATGGATTACTTTCCCTTCTTTGTAAGTCACACTGCATCTTAGATATGAAATATATTATAAAAAGAGTGCTAATTTCTTTATCCTACCTAGAGAAGGCCAGGAGAGATTTCTGTACGATTGGGTTTTGAAGTTATGTGTCTTTTTATCTTGTCATCATAGAACAGGAGAACATAATCATTTGATCCTAAAATGACTACAAATCAGATAATTTCTATAATTGACTATAATGGCCATCAAAATCACCAAGGACTGTGTGCCAGGACCACCTCCATTAGAATCATTGGGGCTGATGATAAAATCTGAAGACACTTGAAACTCTCTTTAGACTACTGAATCAGATTCATATGAAAGCCATATTTGGATGTCTATATTTTTTAAAAAATAATTTTCTCCAGGAAACTGTATGCAATCTAACCTGGTGTGAAATTGCTGAAATTGGAAAAAAAAATATTCCCAGTCAGGTCTGGCTCAGGATTTACTAATTGTCTAGGGAGGAAGCAGGAAGTTTTTATAACACTGAGATGGAATAGCTATAATTTGTGTGTAGTAATTTGCTCACATTCCTGTCAAAGGGCGGCACTTCTTATGCTATGGCATGTGTCACATCCACCATGGTACTGCATCCTGTGTGTAGCCTGCAGGCAGACCAAGTCTAGAGGCTTAGTCAGTCTTTCATACTCATGAAGTACCAACTCAATCGCGCACTCAGTCATGATCTGAACACCTTATATTGGCCCTTGCTTACCTTGATTTTCAATTACAAAAATATAGGAAAATAGCCAAGGTATAAGAATACTCTAGATATATAATATTCACTGCTACTCACTAAATAATTAACAGAATCTGATGTTTGTGCAGAATAGCTAAAAATTAATTTTAAGTTTAAGCAGTAAGTGCCAAGATGGCTATGCCCCAAATAAGAAGTTTTTTTCTTTTTTCTTTTGGATGGTGTTGGGTCTCAGGAAATAATACCCCAAAGAATGGTGCTTTGACATACAAGAGACTTAAAGTCCACCCTCAAAATTGAAGTCCCTCTCACTTTCCCTTCATTCCCTCCTCCTCCTGGGATGGAAAGGCACTTGGCAAATTTCCCTTATTTTCCTAATGAGAACTGCCAAAAGGGGAACCCAGTTGCCTTCAGTGTTCTTAAGGAAATTCCAACAACCAAAAATGGCTAAATTCAGATCTCAAGAAGAAAGACAAATCAGTCAATACACCTGACCAGACTGTCACAAAAAGTTAACCTCTATTTCACTCCAATAGAAAATCATTTACAATTCATTGTCCTGTGGCTCCACTGGACTTTGCATACACCATTTTATGTTCTCAAAGCCCTTTGAGTTTCCCCACCAAACCATTTACTGTTTGTTCTTCTTAAAGTTGTCTACATTCCTCATCATCTCCCTCCACTATAGAAAAAGAGATATATTAGTTTCTGAATTACATTGGCATATTGAATAATCATACTCCCTGGATTTCCCCCCAATGCTTTGATTTTCCCCTTTTGCTTATTGATAGATTTGTGTGTCTTTCCTCCTAATTAATCTGTCTTTTGTTGTTTCATTCTAGCAAACCTTCAGAGGGTGGAGGGGAAATCTACTTTTGCTTACAAAATGAAGTGGAGTAATTAAAATTATAGATTGAGGCTGAGTGACACATTAAAATCCTCCTGGGAACAGGAGTAGTATATGAAACTTTCTCTGAATAAAAAAAGAAATGGAAGAAGAGGCATGGATATAATGGAATCTGTTTGCAATTGAGAAATTAAACAGTTATGAGAGTCTTTGGCATGACCCTGCCTAGAACAAAGTATTTTACTATATTGTTCCAAGAATTAGATGCTTTACAAAGGAAACAATTGAAATTATTCAGGAAGAGTTAAAATTTGTTGATGTCCAAGTCTTGTGGTTAGGTACATTCATAAATATTTGGGTTAGTTGTTTTTCAGTATTATAGGATAGTATTTTTTTTTTGTATTTAAAATTTTTTAAGTGTTTTGATGTGAATGAAAACTCTGGCATCTTAAACTTGCACCTCCCCTCAGATCTGGACAGCTGAAGCTCCTTTTTAGAGGGTCCAGAAGTATACCAAATCCTGAGTTGGATTTAAAGCTCTGGGGTTTAAAATAGGGTGAGACTTTTAGTGCTAGGTAGATTCCCAGCATGAGCAAAATTTAGAAATATTAACTTAGAATGAGTGAACCACAAAAGGTTCTAAAGTTCAGTGTAAATATAAATATGCATGATCTTGGACATAACTTCTTTACTTTGGAAATATACCAAGAATAATCTGCCCTGGAAGATTAACAGTATTTGCTAATGCCCTAATGGTGAGAAAAATCATGACAATCTGATTGCCATGTCATCTACTTAGCTGTTAACACATCATCAGAAAGATTTAATCAAGAGTGTTTTCAGTTCATAATAATTTGAGTTTCAAGTTTGTTCATGATTCTGAAAATGATACATCTTCTTTGTAAAGTTTCTTTCCACTAATATTATGTGTCCTAAACTACTTTTATTTTTGCTGGGTCTGCCTTCTCAGTAGGAACTATTCTGTCAGATGTCCAACAAAACCATTTTTAGTCACATTTATAATGCCTTCTTGTTGGGAAATAGTAGACATTGGACTTAGTGACTTCAAGGTGAAGGAAGAAACCAAAGCTGTGCCTCCCTTATAGAAGCCAAGGGTACATTCCTTCCATAATGATATTTTCAGATTGCTCTGCTCTTATAAATAATACTGGTTCACAACAGGAGTATGCACCAGGTAGTCTTTCTCCAAACCCAGAATCTTACTCTTCTCCAGATGGCATTCAATAATTCAGCATCTAGTTCTTTTATTTCGACTGGTGAGTTATAACTTAAACATGCCAGAGTCTGTGAGTAAAAAGATGAAAAGTAAAATACAATAGAGGTTAAATCGGTCCTTTTGTAAAGCATTCATTTGCCAGCACAAATGGTATGGAACATATTTGAGTTAGGTGCAAGTAATACGCTTAAGTTTAAGAAAAGAACAGTTGTTATGGATGTCACTTTAAATAACTAAGTTAAAGACATAGGAGAATGAGAGAGAGTGGGTGTGTGTGGCAGAGAGAGAGGGGAGAAAAGAGAAAATAAAAATTTACTTTGGCTCTGTAAAATTTAGCAAATGATAGTCTTAAACAAAGTGAAAGAATAACTGGTAATCTAACATTTCTTTTAAAGAAAACTCATAATTCTAGACACTGAATCTTCATTAAGTGAATTTTGCTAATCCTTGAAAAAGAACAAATGATTTCTGAAAACTGAAAATTTCCTGTGCATCATGAGAAGGAAGGAGTTGAAAAGGAGAATCAGATCAAAGGAAGAGGATGAGAGGTTCAGGAATCTTTGAACCTTAGGATATCAGGAGCCCCAGAGAGGATACAAACTTTAATATCCATGGCACAAGAAGCTAATGATATACACAGCTTCTATTATTATTTTTTAAAGAAATTTACTCTCTGATTTCTAAAGAAAATTAAAGTTGATAAGTGAGCAATTACTTGGCTTTCACAAGAAAAGAGAAAGAGGTATGTTATATAATTCATACATATACCTTTAGAAACCAGATTGTTTTATCTAATTTCAGCAAAACCGCATGGGCTTAAGTACTAAGTAAAATAAAAATTTCAGTTTTACATAGTGTTTGTTTTTTAAGATAATGATGAATTTTTCTAATCATAAGCCATAGCTTTCTACTTGGAAGGCAATAATAACTTTTATAATTATACAGTTATATATCTTATTCTGTTTCAGCTATTACAAGAGAATACCATCGACCAGATGGTTTAAGCAACAGAGATCTATTTCATACAGTTCTAGAGGTTTACAAGTCCAAGATGTGCAGGAAGACCCAGAGTCTGCTCAGGGCCCACTTTCTAGTTTAGAAACAGCCATCTTCTCTTTGAGCCTTCATATAGCCTCAAATAAGTAATTCCTCTCTAATCACACTCATAAGAATTCTCTCCTTATGACCTAATTACCTTCAAAAGACTCCACCTCCTAATACACTGGGTGTTATGATTTCAACTTATGAATTTTGAGGAGACTCAAACAAATAGAATGAAATAGCACATGGATTTTACTGTTTGTAATTTCCATAATTCAAGCAGCATCTTTTAACACATGAAATTTTGGAGGCAAAAATAATATCAATCTGCACTGCTAACCCATACCTAGGTTAGGATTTATAAATTAATGACTCATTTGTGAAGCCTTTGTTATAACTAATTATTTCTTATTTTTTTTGTATAGACTCTGAAAGCTGTTTGGGAGCAGTAATCATATTCTACAATTGTTCATTGTGGTTGTTTCCATGACAACCTACATAGTGCTAGATGGGAAGTAGGGACTTATGAAATTTATATTGTATTCTATATTGCAATAAGCATCTAATACTATAACAAAATGATAAAGAATAAAACCTTAATATGTGTTTCTTATTGAATTATTACTCAAAAATCTATTACTGATCTAAAACAAATAGACTTAGATATTCACTGAAGATCATTTAACAGGGAACATGAAACAATGAATAAAAAAATGAAATTATGAAATGATGTTTTTTAGACAAGTGACCACGGTCAATGAATGACCATAACACTCCAGATAAGAAAAGTGAGCAAGATATGCCCAACATTTATGCCAGGTTAATGGCCAGAAAGAATTTTCAACTCATGGCACAGTGAGAGGTAACACACACACACACACACACACACACACACACACAGATAAACACACCTGGCAGTTTTTACTCAAATTTGAGAAGATAGGGTTTAGGGTCCAGCGAGGCAAAGGCAGCAAGAATTCACAAGATGGAGTACTATAGAAAATATTGCAGCACAGAGAGCTCTAAAGAAAGCCTCATAGTGGTCCCCGTGACTGTTCCACTGAGTACTATTCAGCGGATGCATGTATGGGAGACTAGGCCCAGAAAAAGCAGCTCCCAAGAGGATAAGAGGAATGATTCTGTGGAGATACCATAGGACTGAGAATAATCCATGTTCTTACCAACTGGAGAGGGAAAAACACCTATCAACTGAAGGGACATGAGCAATAATACTCCAAAGCTTACAGCTGTAACAGTGGAGAACAAATAGCATAGAGGAAAGATTCCTCTGATTGTATCTAAAAAAGAAAAGAAAAAGAAAAAAATTGAATGGAAAATATGAGAAGGGTAAAATTGTCCTCAAATAAAGTTACTATTACTATGTACAAGAACAGAGTTCAAGAATTTAGAAGAACAGAAATATCAAACACTCATAATATCTAGTAACTCATAAAAATTTTTCAGGAGTGCAAAAACATTGGAAAAACACTCAATTATGAGAAAAACATCGATTAATAGGAACAGAAACAATTTTTAAAATATTTGTTAGAAATATATTTTCAAGTACATAAAAAGAAAGTTAAGTATACGAATGGATGATGTAAAAAGATAAGGTCATGTAGGAAAAGGAAAAAAATAGTAACGTAGTAGGTAGTTTTAAGCTTAATCATGTTCAACTTAATGTTAAATGAAAATAATACAAATACTCTGATTAAAGGAAGTAATTGAAGTTGGAGAATAGAAACTATCAGATTAACTACAAAGCATTATCAAATTATAAGCTGCCTACAAGAAACTCATTTTAAATATAGAGAAATAAGCCGGGCGCGGTGGTGTAAGCCTGTACTCCCAGCACTTGGGGAGGCTGAGACAGGAGAATCGCGAGTTCAAAGCCAGCCTCAGCAATGGCGAGGCACTAAGCAACTCAGTGAGACCCTGTCTCTACATGAAACACAAAACAGGGCTGGGGATGT
>PVHX01013365.1:0-55081 GCA_004024805.1 Geosciurus inauris | reverse complement strand
AACAATCATAAATATCTATGCCCAAAATAATGGGGCTTCTATGTATATCAACCAAATCCTTCTCAAATACAAGAATCAGATAGACCACAACACAATAATACTTGAAGACTTAAACACAGTTCTCACACCATTGGATAGATCTTCCAAACAAAAACTTAATAAATAAACCATAGACCTCAATGAAACTATCAATAATTTAGACTTAACAGACATATAGAGTGTTCCATCCATCAACGAGCAAATACGCTTTTTTCTCAGCTGCACATGCATCCTTTTCCAAAATAGATCATATGTTATGTCACAAAGCCAGCCTTAGCAAATACAAAAAAATAGAGATTCTACCCTGCATCCTATCTGACCACAATGGAATAAAATTACAAATCAATGACAGACTAAAAAAGAGAAACTACTCCATCACCTGGGAACTAAATAATATGCTATTGAATGATGCATGGATAACAGAAGACATCAAGGAAGAGATAAAAAAATTCTTAGAGGCAAATGAAAACTCTCATGCAACATATCAAAATCTCTGGGATACCATGAAGGCAGTGCTAAGAGGCAAGTTCACAGCACTAAACTCATTCATCAGAAGAAGTGAAAGTCAACAAATAAATAAATTGACTCTTCATTTCAAAGCCTTAGAAAAGGAAGAACAAATTAACACGCAAAGAAGTACAAGACAGGAAATAATCAAAATTAGGGCTGAAATCAATGAAATTGAAACAGAAGAAACAATTCAAAAAACTGACAAAACAAAAAGATAGTTCTTCAAAAAAATAAACAAAATTGACAAACTCTTAGCCACCCTCATGAAAAGGAGGAGGGAGAAACCCAAATTATTAAAATCTGAGAAGAAAAAGGAAATATCACAACAAACACTACAGAAATACAGAGGATAATTAGAGACTATTTTGAAAACTTATACTCCAGTAAAATAGAAAACCCTGAAGACACCGACAAATTTCTAGAGGCATATGACCTACCCAAACTGAACCAAGAGGACATACCCAACTTAAGCAGATCAACCTCAAGCAAGGAAATAGAAGATGCCATCAAGAGCCTTCCAACCGAGAAAAGCCCAGGTCCAGATAGATTCTCAGCTGAGTTCTACAAGACCTTCAAAGAAGAACTAATACCAATTCTCCTCAAACTATTTCATGAAATAGAAAAGGAGGGAACCCTTCCAAACTCATTCTATGAGGCAAGTATCACCCTGATTCCAAAACCAGACAGAGACACATGAAAGAAAGAAAACTTCAGACCAATATCCCTGATGAACATAGATGCAAAAATTCTCAATAAAATTCTGGCAAATCTCATACAAAAACATATCAAAAAAATAGTGCACCATGATCAAGTGGGGTTCATTCCAGGGATGCAAGGTTGGTTCAACATACGGAAATCAATTAACGTAATACATCACATCAATAGACTTAAAGATAAGAATTATGTGATTTTGTCAATCAATGCAGAGAAGGTATTTGACAAAATACAACACCCTTTTATGCTCAAAACACTAGAAAAACTTGGGACAGTAGGAACATTCCTCAACTTTGTAAAAGCTATCTATGCTAAACCCAAGGCCAACATTATCCTAAATGGAGAAAAATTGGAATCATTCACTCTGAAAATAGGAACTAGACAGGGATGTCCTCTCTCACCACTGCTATTCAACATAGTCCTTGAAACACTAGCCAGAGCAATTAGACAGACGAAAGAAATTAAAGGGATACAAATCAGAAAAGAAGAACTCAAACTATCATTATTTGCAGACAACATGATTCTATACTTAGAGGATCCAAAAAATTCTACCAGAAAATTTTTAGAATTAATAAATGATTTCAGCAAAGTAGCAGGATATAAAATCAACACCCACAAATCAATTGCACCTCTATACATCAGTGATAAACCCTCTGAAAGAGAAATTAGGAAAACTATCCCATTTACAATAGCCTCCAAAAAAATAAAATACTTGGGAATCAATTTAACAAAAAAGGTGAAAGACCTCTACAATGCAAACTACAAGACACTGAAGAAAGAAATTGAAGGAGACCTTAGAAGATGAAATAATCTCCCATGCTCCTGGATAGGCAGAATCAATATTGTCAAAATGGCCATACTTCCCAAAGTGCTATATAGATTCAATGCAATCCCAATTAAAATCCCAATCTCATTCCTTTTCTATTTTCTAGAAATAGAAAAGGCAATCATGAAATTCATTTGGAAGAATAAGAGACCCAGAAGAGCCAAAGCAATCCTTAGCAAGAAGAGTGAAGCAGGAGGCATCACAATACCAGACCTCAGATTATACTACAAAGCTATAGTAACAAAAACAGCATGGTATTGGCACCAAAATAGACATGTAGACCAATGGTATAGAATAGAAGACACAGATGAACCCACTTACATACAATTACCTTATAATAGATAAAGGAGCCAAACACATACACTGGAGAAATGATAGCCTCTTCAACAAATGGTGTTGGGAAAACTGGAAATCCATATGCAGCAAAATGAAACTAAACCCCTATCTCTCACCATGCACAAAATTCAACTCAAAGTGGATCAAGGACCTGGGAATCAGACCAGAGACCCAACACCTAATAGAAGAAAAAATAGGCCCAAATCTCCATCATGTCAGATTAGGACCATACTTCCTTAACAAGACTCCTATAGCACAAGTAAAATCAAGAATCAACAAATGGGATGGATTCAAACTAAAAAGCTTTTTCTCAGCAAAAGAAATAATCAATGAAGTGAACAGAGTGCCAACATCTGGGAACAAATCTTTGCTACACACACATCCAATAGAGCACTCATCTCCAGGATATATAAAGAACTCAAAAAGCTTAACACCAAAAAAACTAACAACCCAATCAATAAATGGGCCAAAGAGCTGAACACAATATTCACAGAAGAAGATATACAATCCATCAACAGATATATGAAAAAATGTTCAACATCTCTAGCAATCAGAGAAATGCAAACCAAAACTACCCTAAGATTTCATCTCTTGCCAGTCAGAATGGCAACTATCAAGAATACAAACAACAAGTGTTGGCAAGGTTGTGGGGGAAAAGACACGCTCATACATTGCTGGTGGAACTGCAAATTGGTACAACCAATCTGGAAAGCAGTATGGAGATTCCTTAGAAAACTTGCAATGGAACCACCACTTGACCCAGCTATCCCACTCCTCAGTCTATATACCTAGAAGACTTAAAAACAGCATACTACAGTGCTGCAGCCACTTCAATGTTTATAGCAGCTCAATTCACAATAGCTAAACTGTGGAACCAACATAGATGCCCTTCGATAGATGACTGGGTAAAGAAACTGTGCTATACATACACAATGGAATATTACTTAGCAATAAGAGAATAAAATTATGGCATTTGCACCTCAATGGATGGAGTTGGAGAATATCATGCTAAGCAAAGTAAGCCAATCTCAGAAATCCAAATGCCGAATGAACTTGTTGATAAGTGGATGCTGATCCATAATGTGGAGAAGGTCATGGGAACAATGGTGGAACTCTGTTCACAGGGGTGTAAGGGGGGAGGGGGCATGAGGACAGTAAAGGTGGTGGAATATGATGGTCATCATAGCCCTAACTTTATGTATGACTGCATATATGTTGTGATTCTATGCAACTTACAACTACAGAATGGATGTTATCCTCTATCTATGTACAATGAATCAAATTGCAGTCTGTTATCATGTAAGCCTAAATAAAACTAATAAATAAATTAAATATGAAAAAATGAGAACCAAATATGTATTATCCATAGCATGACAATAAATGTATTGTCCAAACAGAAATACTTCTGAGACAGAAAAGAGAAGTTACTAGTGATCATCCTATGGGGTTAGGAGTGCAGTGGTGGGGCTTGTGGTTAGCATGCACTGAGCTCTGGTTTCATTTCCCAGTACCAAAATTAACATATGAATAAATAAATATATCCAGAAGCCCTGTTGATCTTTGAGGGCCTCTGTGTGGCAGAATTACTCTTTTGCTTCGTGTGTGTGTGAGAGAGAGAGAAAGAGAGAGAGAGAGCATGTGTGTTTTTAAGGGAAGCCAAGAATATTGAAAAAACATCTTCATTTCAAAGTGCCATCAAATTATGAATCAAGCATATAAACCAAAATCTATTCAAAAGTATACTTAAAGGATCCATATCCAATTGGAATTGTCACAGGTTGTCTTCACTTGGAGTGAGGTCCTCAAGCTCCTGCCTGGCTTCTATTTGATGACAGATACTAACATAATCACTGGTGTTCTCTGGGTTTAGGATAGAGACAATCATATAGGATGGGATCTTCCATCCAGTGCCATCAGAAAAAGATGTGCATGGTCACTAATTTCTCAGTCATATGGACTCAGAAATGGGTTATGGCCCTAGGATCAACCCTGAAAAGATTCATAAAGGAAGTAATCATGTGGCCACACACTCCTGATATGAGTTGGTGGACTTTTCTCACTTGGTGGAAATTCAGTGAGGTCATCGCCATGGTTCAAAGATCCCATTATCCAGACTAGACTCCCAGCTGGTTCTGCCTGTAGTCTCTTCCGTCATCATTAAAAAGTAGAATCATCCCTTGGTATCCTTAAAGGATTGGTTTCAGGACCTGGTAGATACAAAAATCTGTGGATGGCCAAATCCTTCATATAACATAGCTTAGTATGTCCATATAATCTGCATCATACTTATTTCATCTCTAGATTACTATGAATATTGAATATGATGTAAATACTATATAAATAGTTGTCACACTATATTGTTTAGAGATTAATGACGAGGGAAAAGGTCTGTCTATGTTCAGTTCACCACACATGCAATTTTTTTTCAGATATTTCAATCTTGGGTTAGTTGAATCCATAGTCCTCAGATTTGCATTCACTTATTCTCACCAAGGGGTCATCAATCCATTGTATGGGCCATTGAGGTCCAAAGACCAGTATACTTAGGGAGTGTATTCAGAACCCTAGTTAAAGACCACAGCTTCACACAACAAAAATTAATCCAGTACCTGTGATGTGCCATGCACTTCTTGTGGGTTGTGGATAATAGTGAGTACCCTGTCATCCCAGAGCTTATATGTAGTGGGGGAAATTGACAACAAGCAAATAATTGAATAAAGATCATTTCAGGTGGTGATAACTGCTATGAGGAAATGAGGTGACAGGGTGACCGCAGTGGGAAGAGTTGACATCAGAGGACATTGTCAGTGGGAGATTGAGGAGGGGCCAAGGGGTCTGAGACCTGAACTCAGCAGGCTAACAAGAAATATTGAAGAGAACTCTGCATTTTCAAAGGCAACCTGAGACAAGGCTTGAGAACCTGTCTCTGGTAAGCAAGAGAAGTGAACATTAAAGATGAGGTGAAAAAATGGACAGAGGGTGATCATGCAAGGTTTGGAGGGCACTGTGAATTTATGCACAATGGGAAGGCATTCAAGAGATTTAAGAAAACAGTATGATCTGATTTACATTTTTAAGGTGACTGGATGCAGCATGCAGAATGGATTAGAGAAGTGGTCCTCGAAGTTGGGTTTCCAGGCCAACAACAGCAACAATACCTGAGAACTTGATAGAAATGCACATTCTCGGTCCTCACCCCAAATCTCCAGAATCAAACTCTGGGTGTGGGATCTAGTAATCTAGGTTTCAACAGACTCTCCAGGACAATCTGATGCATTCTTACGTATGGAGACTGCTAGATAAGGGAAGATGAAAGTGGATCATGGGAAAACATGTCAGGCAGGACACTGCTCTTCCTGATATTGGTGTTCTCACTGACATTGTTCCCATGCTACAGGGCTAGACCGATTTCCTTTCTTTGGGAAATACATTCTTAAATTTAGAATACCCTACAGGTGGTATGGAAGGGAGGAGAAATCAATGGCAAAGAAGTTCTGTTTCTTTTTGTCAAAGCCTAACTTTTACACAAAGTGGTTAGAGACCTCTTTCTTTTTTGGTGGTGGAGGTGTGGAATTCAAATGGCTGCACTGAGACCCTTAAGAAAAAGGAAAGTGAAAACTAAACTCTTTCATATCTACATCTCATCACAGATGAAATAGAATATTCTTTCTGTGAACACGAGAGACTGTGCATTTAAAATCTGTATCTCATACACAACAGCATTAAGGATGTTCTATCCAAATGCAATTGGATGAGGTGTTATCTAAATTGAGAGTAAAATCAATTAGCAACTCCTATCAGAGGACAAATCCCTTTACATGCTCAGAAGGAATTTTTATATGCACACTTACACCAGAGGGAAGTAAAAACTTTATTTTACACACTTTCCTGGTTATGACATTCTTAACACAACATTCTTAACTAGGGAACTTCTGCCCAGGCATCACTGAAAATACCCACACTCTTTCCATGGGCTTACTGAGCTGAACTATTATGGTTTGCCAGGGTCAACCTTGACATCTAGACTCCCACAGCACCTGTGAATAATTATAAAACAAAGACTTCATGCTGAAAGAGTAAAATATCATATCCATATCTGTCACTAAGAGGTTTTATGGAAATGAATTTATTTGATTGATTAGCCAGCCAGCTACACCAAGAATAGTGTAGTAGTAACTATGGAGGAATACTTAGGAAAGTACTGGAGTAAAATGCAAAGGTCAAGGATGGACACAGATATGATTCTATCCTGCCACTAGTTGTGTGGTACTGGGGAAGTTACCTTGATGCTACACACCTCAGTTTACTTACTTTACTTTACTATGTAAACTTCAAAAGTTTACGCCTTTACTTTACTATGTGGTGATCAAAACTGGAGTTACTTTGAAGACATATTGCATGAATTAAATAAAATTTCATCATTAAATTTCTGGCATAGCGCTCAGAACACAGAGGAGATTAGTAAATATAGATGATCTCCTTCCTCTATGGTCCTTTCATCCACCCCAGGATATGGGTTAGGGAAAAGGAAAAAAGTATCACACTTAAAAAAGAGAAAAAGACAGAGATGTTCTGTTTATTTTGACTTTTCTAAAAGTAAAACTATTAAACTTTTGGTATCACATTCTTGTGCTGGATCATTGTTCTGTGGCCTCCTTGAGGGTCCATGATGAAGGTGAAGTGACTATCTCAAGTCCTTAAGGAATGACTGTGTACCTTGATGCCCCTGTCCCAGGTGCTGGGATGTCTATTCCCAGCAGAGCTACTCAGACAGTCTCAGCTCCTAGTGTGCAGGAAATCAGCATTCTCTCCCCTTCTGCCTACACCTAGAATGATCAGAACAGAGCCTGCAATTCCACTGTTCTTAGAACTTACCCAGGCATTTAGAAAGATATGGAAGCATTCAAACTTTATGACTTACAGGCCTGAGTGGTAAGTGCCAATGTCCTAAAAGAATGTTCCCTATCTCCACTAATGGAACCGACTTTGCAGAGCTCTGAAAAGGACCTACCCAGAGTCCAAATTAAACAGATTAAAACAAACAAACTAAATAAAAAGAAACAACAGTTTCTGTAACTTAACCAAGGTCCTATAACAAATTAGGTTAACATCACTGACCTTATCAAGTCAACATCAAGACTATGCTCTTCTCAGAGGGTACAACCCCTCCTGCCCAGCATGCAGCACATGATGTTCCTCTTTAAACAATTTGTACTTGGAAAGTAAGACTATGTTTAGAAAGTCTCAGTGTTCTCTAGAGACCAAACAATGCAACATTGACTTGAGAATGCTTACATTTTAGAAACAACAGCAAAATAGATTCATTCATTATCCTCAAAGTAGCAAAGACCATCCCTACATCATCACACTTGCAACTGATATTTTATTTGTAGGGAGGTATTCTTTCTCTGTTGCTAGTGAACATTATTTGCAGCCTACTAATTTATTCACAAAATAACCCCACTTATTTGTGTTTCTGATATTTCTTTCCTAGGAGACTCAATATATTTAATGATAGCACCACAAATATGCCCAATAAGACAGTGCAATTTGCAACCTAATAGAAAAAAAGGTGTGTTAACAATACAGCATGTTTTCTGCATGAATAACAAAAGAATTTCCTCCGAGTTTGTCCACCCGGAGATACACAAGGGAGAGCAGCAAGACAGCTGCTCACGTGGTCTCCTAGAGTAATTTCCCAGCAAAAGCTGAGAGCATAGGTCATAACCCATGTCCAGCACTAGTAGAAGGCAAGTAATAACTGGAAAGAAGTCTGAATGTCTGCCAGACAGGCCATTTTTTAATTTGTTGCCTTTTTTATGAAAAATAAAAAGAATACAGACCAACAGCAATAACAACAACAACAAAATCTTCAACTATGGGGCAAGAAAAAAATCACATAAATGCTACTTCAGACCTACTAGCAAAAACAAAGTGTTCTATGCTTAGACGATACAATTGATATCACATGTCCTTTGTTTTCCCCAGATAAATCTATCTTGAACCCCAGTGCCAAATAATTAAAAATGTCTGGTATCCTCCTTGTTATGGTTTGAATATGTGGTGTCCCCAAAAAGCTCATGTGTAAAACAATGCAAGAATTGTTCAGAGGTGGACTGGTTGGATTATGAGTTCTACAACCTAATCAGTGGATTAAACCATTGACATGGATTAAGTGGGTGGTAACTAGGCAGGTAAAGTGTGGTTGGAGAAAGTAGATCACTGGGGGAGTGCTTTTGGAGTTCATATTTTGTCCCTGGTTAAGGAAGCTCTCTCTTTCTCTGATTCCTTGTTGCCATGTCCTGAGCTGTTTTCCTCTGCCAAGTCCTTCCACCATGATGCTCTGCCTCATCTGCGGCCCAGAGCAATGGAGCCAGCCAACCATGAACTGAACCTCTGAAACCAGGAGCCAAAATACATCTTTCTTCCTCTAAGTTGTTAGGTTTTTTGGTCACTTCAACAACAACAACAACAAAAACTGACTAAAACACCCCTTGTTACTCTCTTTAAAACATCCAAAGGCCTAGGAGTTTAGAGGTACATATAGGAGAGAGGTACAGTGATTCTGACATCTGCATCCAAAGAACAGACACCCTGGCATCTGATTACTCTGTGGCTACTTCACTTCTCACTGTCTACGTGTTGTTCCTTTATGTCACCCACACTTGCTGCCCATCCAAGTCCCTACAGAGCCCACTCAGGGTCTCTAGGCAAAGATAGTTCTGCTCCCTCCAGAGTGTATTTCATCCACAATATCTTTAGTTCCCAGAATCAGAACTCTGGGTGTTCATTGTTTCCCTTTGCCGTCACCCCTACAAAGACCACACCCACTTCCCAACCCCTCCTGATGGTTCAATTTCAGCCCACAGTGGATAGAGTCACTGTCTTGGTTCCATTTGTGGGATCCACTATTTCTTTCCTCTCTAATATCAGGCAGCTTTCCTCACTGATCCCTGAAATGAAAAGGGTCTCACAGCACATTTTGGGTGGGCAAGAGGATGCCCAGATTGCCAGATTGCCTCCGGAGACCCATTAGATACAAAGCACTAAAGGTAAAATTTTAAGTTTTGACAGTCATCTGAGGTGTATAGCTTGATGATCTGTGATTATGAATTGTGAAGGCAACTCCTCCCTTTGTCTTCAAGGAAGGGCCCACACAAGCATGCCAATGATGATTCAATCTCAGAATGAGGAAAACGACTCTTTGTCATTTCTTTCACTGGAGTAGAAAAATAAGGGAACCGTATTCCATCAAGAGCTGAACAAGTTGCTGATGAGGCTACAAGCTAGAGCATCCATACCCAAATACACAAGTAGTAACTTATCCGTGTGTCCTTGCAAATACTTACTCCTCCAATGTGCATTTTACTACTTGCTTAGTAAATTTTGGGCAAATGAGAACCAGTAGGAATGTTAAAGTTGCACACAAACATACACATTAAAATGGGCTAGGTCTCCATTAAATTACTGCTTGGCCTTTCATAGACATCCTTTATTTGAAGCTTTATTTGAAGCTTTGCAACAACCTTGTAAGATACATATCATTAAATTTATTTTATAGATGAGAAAACCAAGGTTCACAGAGATGAAAATATCAATAGCAAATAGCCAATTATGAAGGCAGAATTTGAATTCTCATACTTTTTTCCACTCCACAATTTTCTTGTGAAAGAGCAGGCAAGAAGCAGCTAAATTCTCTAACTCCTAAAATAGGAGGCCCAAACTGACTTGGAAGAAAAAAATCAAATAATCACTGTTTATCTTACAATTGCTCTGGAACAATTTTATTTATAAGTGCTGACTTGACCCCTCTGGGATCCCTGGAGAAAACATAGACTCTGCCTGCCTGATGAGAGTACCATATGAAAGTCCAAGGCTGTATCGAGGACAATTTGTGTGGAGAGAAGGGACATTATGTTAGCAGTGTTAGTGTCTGTCCTGGAAATAAATAATGCTCCACGATCCAGGATTCTACTTTCCCTCTATCCCTATTAGCATCCCAATATCCCAACTCAATTTCATGGATTATAGAAAAATAAGGCATTAGTAGGAAATCCTAAAGGCATTGCTCAAAGTCCTGGCTTCCTTTTCTTTTCAAAGACCACCTGCATCTCACTTAATTGGACATGCTATGTTCATCTTGCATAAGAGAAAGCGAAGATAGACTCTGAGAGGCTATTCTAGAATACTGGGGAGTTATCACATTCTACACTAGATCTCAAATTTCCTGATGCCCAGTCCTATGATCCTGTTGGACAAACGAAGAGAGGAGAATAAAGAAGAAACTTCCTTTTTCAAGTCATTTTTTTTGTCTTATCTTCTCACCACTTTCTCTGTCTCTTTTTACATCACACACACACACACACACACACATACGTACACATGCATGCATTATATATATAGACTTAACATACTTAAGACAATGGCCCCATAAGAAGAAATAAGAACTACTGGGTGTGGATCAAGGCAGGGAATTGTAAAGCAGGGTGACCAAAAGCAAGTAAAGCAGAACCGCTGGACAGGCTTTATTTTGGAAAGTACACTCCCAGGCCACACATCCCCAACCACCAGGCTTGAGCAGGCAATATGGCACCTGTACCTCCTGGCATAGAAAATTTAAAGGGCCCCGCCCAGAAAGGAAGACTTAAGGCAGGAAGGGAAGGGCCTGGGGTAGGAAGAGGAGGTGATCTAGAGTCCAGTGTCTTCTGAGATTGGCCAGGGTATCCTGCTGAGGTCAGAGTCCTTCCAGGATGAGCCAGGAAACATGGCGGCATCCATACTAGATGTTCCGTGTCTCTCTGTGCATGCGGCTCACTGTGGCCATGTTGGTGCATTCGGCGCATGCATGCGGTTTGCTGCTTCAGCTTATGCATGCGGCCCCCGGCAGCCATGTTGGTGCGTTCTGCCCATGCGCACTGCTTACCGCTTCGGTCTGCCCCGGCAAAGGCAGCCCTCCGGCGTTCTGCATTTGTCTCGCTTAACCTAACGGGAATGTCTTGCACTGAGAATGTGATAAATTGGTTCACTGATGTCTGTTTGCATTTTGATGAACTCTTGCTCATCTTTTATATCACAGAACAAATGAAAGAGAAAGTGGGTCTGCTCACACCTAAGTCAATTTAAAAATGAGAACATAACTGGAACTCTCTTCTGAAACTGGTTTACTTGCAGAGCATGGAGTGTTAGATATCATCTCTCTGGTATGATCTTTGTAATAAGAGAATAAATAGTATGATGGTACCTGGACCTTGTTCACAGTCTTCATTTTTGTTGTGTATGTATCTACCTCATATTCAGATGTGGTATAATTTTTCTGTTTGGCTTCTCTACATTTTGGTAAAAGGATGATGTTTTTAAGAAGAAACCCCCTGAGGTTTAGGCCACTGGGGTCCCTATCTTGAGCTCCTGAGCTTCAGAGGGCCCCATTCAATTTGCTGAAGGTTGAAGGCAGGGAATCCAGTAGGTCAACAGTACAAACCCACTTGAAATCCATTTCCCCTGGAGCCCATGCCCCTAAGGTCATGCTCTATGTAACCAAGATCCTGGAATTACTAACCTGAAGAGCCTGGAATATACTTCAGGACCTGCACAGCCTCCTACAAAGGAGCAACTTCAATATGCAGAGAGTGCAGGCAATGTGCAGATTGCCGAGTCTGAGTTGTGACCAAGGGGTAGCTGCTTGTGGGATGAGAAGGCAGACACGCAGAGGTTATATATGTGATGCAGGTGGGTGAGTGCATAGCAATGAATTCATTGCTATGGGAAATTTCCAGGGGAAAAGCAAGAATGATCCCTGGAAGGGTGAAAGCTTGGAGCTTAGAGTGGAGAGATGATCTCCATTTGCAGTCTTGGCCCAGGCCCTGCAATGAAATGAATGTTGTGCAGACACTGTTTCTCTCATTGCCCTGAAAGCAAAGGCTTGTAACCAGACTCACTTCCTCCTTCTGCTGCACTTGTCTTCCACACTATAACCACCATCATCCTTTAAAAACAGACCCGATCTTATTAAGTGTTGGGTTAAAAATAGTTCATGGCATTTGTTGCTTACAACATAATAACCACACTCTGGATTTTCCCTGCTTATCCTTCCTTACAGAAACCTCCCCTCCTCACCACCACCTGCCACACTTACATATTGACCACCTGGGACGATCTCTTGGTTTTTAAACACAACCTACTCAAGATCATGTACCTTTAATCATGATGTTCTACTTGTCCGGCTAGTAGATAGAAGGGCAAAATAAATTTGTGTTAAATTGAGCTGCAATCATGATTTATTAACATGACAGAACAATTTTTAAGACGTTTCATTTGCATTTTCTTTGTTTATCCCTTGTTCCCCCATTTTAAGCAGGTTGCCAACCCTTTCATATTCATTGCTATGGGAAACTTTTTTCAGTGTAGAAATATGCTTGTTCTTGGACTCAAAAATTTTTTCTCATGTACTAAAAATGCCTAAACTTTCTCCAGAGATAACGCTCAAGAGGGGAAGTAAGAGTGACAATGGGCAGATGATTTTGAGAGTAAAGACATAGAGACAGAGAAAAGGAGAAAGAGAAAGGGAAATGTCCAGATACCAAAAGTGAACAGAGATTGCCAAGTACCTGAACTCTAGGTCAGTGTCTAGGAGGTTCCAAGTCCTCAGAAGGATTGAGGAGCTGCAGGGTTAAAGATACAGGGGTAATACTGAGTCAATTTCCACAAAATTGTTCAGACATACTGTCAAGACATTAGGCTGTGGTCTTCTGCAGTGTTAGTCCAGTAAAGTGCAATAAGCTCACACAGCACTTTAGTCAACAGATCAACAAGAGAATAATTAGATAAGCAGCCATTTCTCTACCCAGAGAATGGGTATATGGCTCACCCAGCAAGGGACAGGATCATTTCCAGCTATGGTCACTATCACCAAGTTGACATGCTCATTGGTTTCCAGTTTATCTGACTGAATTTGAATAGGATTTCCTCAGATGGAGGCTCTAAAAGGAAAAGTTTTCTAGCCACTTACTAATTGGTCCCTTTATGCCATAGTATTTTTTTCCTGCGCAACTGTCAGTCAAAGAGATAGTGTAAGGTCAATAATGAGAAATGAGTCCAACAATTTCCCAGGAGGTATTTCTGCTGGATTAACGAAAAATATTTCCCAATAGACACAAGCAAGGGTTGCCTACTAGAGGGGCCTATAAACCTGAATGCCTCAATCTCAGAAGTTAAAGAATGTTGTATACAATTAGGATGAAAGAGAAGTACTGTAGATAACTATTATAGGTTTCCCAAAGACACAGGAGTTGACCGTTAGAAACCAATTCAAAGGAAGACCAATTGCATCCCAATGCCACATTTCCTATCTACCTAGGTAGTGTTACTCTATTCTTATTGTTAAAAGCACCTTAAAGGTATTTCGCAGTGGGCCTGACTGTAAGTGGCACAAATCATTTGCCTTTCCTCTAAAACCCATCCTATCCTATCAAGAATTTTGCCTTGAACTCATCCCATGAGTTCCTAGAGTCAGCTTAGAGTAAGCACAGTGAACAGCAACTTGAGATCCACGTTTTCTCCCTCTTTGTCTAGATATACAGTTGAGTTGAAGAATTCTAACCTAGCTAACCAATTGAGTCTATTTTGATACTCTACCAAATCTAATTTGAGCAAAAAAATAAAGCAAAACTTTCTGTAATCCATAGTAATATTCTTGGAGAAAAAAAGTTTCAAGAAATAAGCGAGTAGAAAAGGTTAGAAAAGTCTAGTCTGAACATTACTGCTGATTTATTATTCATGGATCTATTACTTGCCAATTTGTCCCGTAAATAATCTATATTAGAAAAAAGCCAACAAACTCTATATTCAGTCTTAGATACTTCGAAGAAAAACAACCAACAATAAGTTAACAAAGTTTCGGGGCACAAAATTGAAAAGCACTTAGCTATTCCCACTCACTGGTTGAATGTATATATCCCACCTGGAAAGAGACCTGAATCAAAACTTCTCCCAGTTTCCTCGCCATTTTTAAATTCATAAACATTGGTGAAGATATGCATGCCAGCTTGGGGCACTGTACTGCCTTTCCTCCTGGGAAGCCAAAACTTTTCACTTACACCAGCATTTATCCCCGTTGAGATGAGAGGATAGGACAAAAATAATCAACTATTTGATAGGACCTCCAATCCCTCCTCTCTGTTTTGGATCCCTCCTCAGGAAGAATCTGCATTGTACAGTGGCCATAACAGGAGGTACAGATTCTCTCAAGTTCTCCATCTGCAGGAAGCCTTATTTAAATGTAAATCAAAATCAAAACACTTCCAGATTTGAAATGCTCACAGTTCAGCCAGACCTTGTCTTATTGTGGCAAAGTTGAAAACACTCTTTTCAACTCAGTGAGTTCAGAAACTTGTAAGTGGAAATACTGGAGAGAAATTAACATTTTAATATCCTTTTAAAATTTTGCCTCTGTTCCGTTTCAGCTCCAGTAGTACTGTTTTAGGAAAGAGCTTTGTGCAGAGTTTTCCATGCTCAGCACCAAACACGCAAATGTTTTTATTTAACTTTTAAGACTGTTGGACACCTTAAGAACTCAGTGTTTATCCTGTATCTGAGAAATTAACTCCTGAGAGTCTCACTTTTGGGGATCCCTAAAAAAGTTATAACAACAGTCTCCTCTGATAACTAATTAAGTGACTCTGAGTAATGCACATTCCTGAATCATGTCTATCTGCTGTTTTCCCAGTATTTGCCCCAAAGTGGCACAGGGACAAACTCTTTCACCATCTTCTGTAGTGGAGGAAGACTTGCCATTTGTAAGTTAAGCAGCAACAACCAAAAACAAACAAAAAACTTAATGCAACACACTGAACCTTCTATACTTATTAGACTATGTTGAGGTTTGGAAGTTAACTTAGAGAGCCAGGCATTAGAATAATTTTCATTTATATAAGGAATTAATGAGCTCAATTATACTGGAAAGGAGGGAGATTGCAGAGACACTGGGAGAGCCTGTAAGGACTTAAATGCTGTCCTTACCTGCCCCTGTAGTTGGCGCTGTTGCTGTGGAGTCCATGGAGCACACAGGGAACAGAAATGTGGAGATAAATAATTCTCTCCAGATGTCTGCCTCAGTGCCACTCAGTGGAGTTGCCTTAGGATGTCAGTACCTGTATTTCCCAAGGCCTATATTGTGTCCCCCACCTTTCTCCCAAGTTAGAGAAAACAGCCTGGGCAACATCACCCTACATTGTCCCATCTCTACAACCTTCCTTACACCATTGTCAATTTCTAGAAAATTCTCCATTGTTACACAAAGTCCTCCATTACTTACAAAATTCTATACATTCTCACCAGCCCTCTCCTTCTGAAGCAGATCTCACCAGATGGGATTGCCTTTGCTTCTGAATTGCCAACCACCTGAAAGCCTTGACAGTCTTCATATATTACAGGGTTAATTAATTAAGCACATTGATCCTTTGCCTTCCCTTCCTGATCATAAATGCCTTAAGGGCAAAGATCATATAATTTCTTACTCTTTTATCCTCGCTCCTCCACCAGCCAGCACAGTGCCTCATATGCAAGAGCTATTCAATATATTGACTGAGTAAATGAATAAATGAAGACTTAAAAGAGTCCCCAGAAGCCAGAGCTGATTTCAGAGAGAACTAATGAATGGCTACAAGGAGGATTTAGTAGTGAAGTGTCAAATTCAGCCACAATTTCAGATATGCTATAGTTGGAAATTCACCTTACAAGTATGTAAAACTGTGGAATTTGTCAGTAATAGATTGCTTCTGCTTAGCCATTTCCTTTCAATATGCATCTATCTGACTAGTAAGAGGAAAAAAATTCCTGTGCTACTAGGTCTTAAGACTAAAGGGAAGAATTGGATAATTCAGGGATTAGAATATGAATTGTTCATGACTCAGGATTTAGTCAAGATGTAGAATAAAACACTTGTAGATCCTGAATGTTCCGTTCATGAGTGTTTTGAAACTTTGTGTATCTTTTCTATTTCATGTTTATTTTTATTTTAAAAAAATCAACATATCCTTAGAAAATGCATAGTATATGTATATGGGGTAAGAAGTCAGCGGGGACATCTCCTAAGAATTAATAGGTTTTCCCCAGTATCCTTTCTACGCTTTGTCTTTAGTTTTTCTGGACACATAATTGCCTAGCTAGAAATGAACTTTGCCAGCCTCCTCTGTGGCTTAGTATAGTCAAATGACATGGTTTTGAACCATGAGTGTGAGAAGACATAACCTGTGCATCTTCCAGGTCATTTTCTTGAAAGGAAACTGTGTCCTCCAATTTCTCTTTGCCCCCCTTCCTGTCTGGGGCACAAACAGGCAGAAGTGAACATCATTGCCCACAATGATAAAGGCAACACCCTAAGAGATGGCAGAGTCACACAACGGAAAGAACCCTTGAGCCCTGCGTGCCCCCATGAACCAAAACTGCCCTTGATCCAGACTCCCTACCAGCCTGGAGTTTTACGTATCTCAGAAGTTAACTTCTATCTGGTTCAAACCAGTGCAATTATGGTTTTTGCTAAAGTAGTGAAACCAGTATCCTGACTAACACAGCGTGCCAACAAAGTGCTGTGTAGATCCTTATTTTTAAGAAAATCCCAGTGAATTTAAATGTGTGTTTAACAGTGTGTGCATATGTATAGTGACAACCCAGGTTTTACAAAACCAGCACTGGGAATCAGCCATCAACCGTTCATTAAAATGGTATCTTAAGTTTCTAAACTGTGAGGAATCTTTATATCAAGTTTGAGTTTCACATAACTAAAATTTAAGTCCAGATGCAAATAAGTAGGAAGCTATTACATAATTAAGGATTTTTTTTTGATACCTAGCACCTAAAATAGTAGTTTATTGAATACATGGGTGGGTGAATACATAAGCATACCAAGAATACTTCCTATGGACCAAATACAGATTTTCTTTTAAGAGTTTAAATTCAGGGGCTGGGATTGTGGCTCAGTGGTAAAGCGCTTGCCTTGCATGCGTGAGGCACTGGGTTCGATCCTCAGCACCACATAAAAATAAATAAATAAAGATATTGTGTCCATCTACAACTAAAATAAATTAAAAAAAAAAGAGTTTAAATTCAGAGTGAATGAAACAGGACACTTTCCTGATCTATCATTTTTTAAAAATGATAGCTAATTAACATACTTCCTTTTTCACTTGGAAATGAAAGGTGAGTTTTCTCCATTATACTTGATCAGAATCAAGTAAGATGATCACATAAATCCACTGTGAATTCCAGCACTTTGGGAGGCTGAGACAGGAGAATCGCGAATTCAAAGCCAGCCTCAGCAAGGGCAAGAGTGCTAAGCAACTCAGTGAGACCCTGTCTCTACATAAAACACAAAATAGGCTGGGGATGTTGCTCAGTGGTCGAGTACCCCTGAGTTCAATCCCTGGTACCAAAAAATAAATAAATAAATAAATCCACTGTGAAATCCAGAGTCAAAAGATGTCACTAATAAACCTTGTAGCTGAAGCTTTTCTAATACCCTCTGAGCCAAAATCATGCACAACAAATGTAATGAGACAGATTATAATGGATGTTTTATAAGTTTTGCTTAAATTGTGTGATGAATTGAGAATTTCAGAATTAAATGAGTATAAGAAAAAGAATCATTAGCATCATAAAAGAATTCATACAGGTTTAGAAATTAGCATATAATTTACAAAAGGAAAGGAAAATTAGGGAAGATATGAAATGATGTGTGATAAAGTAAGTACTGAATGTTTATTTAATATGCAAAATCATGAAGACCTAAGAAATTTAAAAATTTATGTAACATCTACTGTCAATCAGTTAGGACTTGCGTGCTAGGAAATTTCCCAAAAATGTAAACAACCTAAAAATATACATATTGTAAATGCTTTTTGATCATTTTGATTGGTGTGACTTTTCTCTTAAATATTGGAATTTAAAGGTATGAACAAGAAATTCTGAACCACTGCGTTCATTTACCAATGATCTCTTAGCTCTCATTCATTTGTCTCTTCTTATTCATTCTTTTCCTCGTCTGCTTTCAGATATTATTTTTATTTAATAATGACAACAATGTACTTCTGAATAAATTGTCTATGATCTCAAAACTCTAATATGATTCTCTCATTTGATCCTCAAAATTCTTCTGGGAGTAAAAAGGACAATATTAAGATTTTTTGGCTTTCCTCAATTTATCCATGATAAAACTGGATTCAGAGAAGTTTAGCAACTTTCCTAGTATCTGACAGGTGTCAAATTCAGGACTCCAATGGACTCCATACAGTTCCCTCTGAACACCAGACTGCTGGCTCAATGGAAAATCCCTGAGTCTATTTAATATCTAGAGCATAATATTACAAACTATAAAAATAGAATATTCATTTAGTTATACAAATTTATTAAACATCTACTGTGTGCTAGGCACTTTGGTAGATATTAAATACTTATTAGTGACCAAAACTAACATGATCCCTATTTCCTTGGTTCTTACCATCCACTAAGGAAGAATACTATTAAATAAATGCACTGCTATGTTCTGAACATTTATTTCACCCTGACAATTCATAAGTTTAAATCTTCACCCCCCCTCAAGATGATGGTGTTAGGAGGTGGGGCTTTTTCGACAAAGTCCTTATGAATGGTATTAGTGCCCTTATAAAAGAAGCTACAGAAACCTGTATAGGGACACAGCAAGAAGGCGCCATCTATGGACAAGTAAATGGGTCCTTACCAGACACTGAATCTAAGTGATCTTGCTCTTGCCAGTCTCTAGAACTATAGGAAATAAATTTCTATTGTTCATAAGCTACTCAGTTGATGATATTTTATGATAGCTGAGATATGATAGCTGAAACAGACTGAGACATACATTAATAATTATAGATGCACTTGTATATCCTGATATAAGAGTAATGGATGAAAAACCTCAGTGCTCTAACAGAAAATAAAGAAGATCTTATTTAATGTGTTTTGGTCAGCTTTTTTTCACTGCAACCAAAATACCTAATAAGACAATTTAGAGGAGGAAAAGTTCATTTGGGCTCATGGTTTCATATGGGTCAACTCCATAGCTCTGGGCCCAAGGTAAGAACATCATGGGGGAAATAGCCTGGCAGAGAAAAGCGGCTGAGGACATGGCAACCAGGAGGCAGAAAGAGAGCTCCACTCACCAGAGACAAAATATAAACCAAAATCACACCCTACCTACCTATATTTCCCCAAATCTACTTCTTTCACCTATGAACCTTATTGCATTGTCTCACACAAGAGTTTTTGGAGGCACCTCATCTCTAAACCCTAACAAATGTGTATGTGTGTATTTGTGTATATTTAGATGAAAGTGTGATGTGTGTGTGTGTCTACATGTTAAAAAAGTGTTTGAACTGAGAGCAGAAGAGGAAAAGGAGAGCTGGGGGAAGGAGAGAAAGAGGTCCTGGATTAACATAGGAAAATGTTCTGAGTGCCAAATACTTTTATGCACTAAAGAAGGAACAAAAGAGCCAAAGTGGCTGCATCTTCTTGCACAAAATGGGGATGATTTTGTGAATTCTTGCAGGCCATTGTAGCCATGTTGATGAGTTGGGGTTTTATTCTAAGTACAATAAGAGGCTACTGGAGCTGGGAAGAGATCTGATAGTTATTGCCATTTATGTTTTTAAAAGATGACTCTAACTTCCTTGTAGCAGAGTGGAGGGGGACAAAGCAGAAAGACATGGCAGAAGGTTCTTACAGTGGCTCATGTGAGAGGTAATGATGTTTAGGAAAGGACAGCAGTGAGGGTAATAGAAAGCACTGGATGGCTTTAAGATATATCTAAAGTGGAAATGAAAAGGTTGGCTGTGGAGAGTGAGAGACAGATGGGAATCAGGGCTGACTCTCAGGTTTCTGGAGGTGTCACTTATGGAGTGATAGCCACTTGGATATTTTCCTTTCTGCCACATTTATGGTTCAGCCCTCATGTATACGTCACTGGAGATAATCAGATATATGTTCCAAGCTTACTGACTTCCCATTTCTTATTCTAGGCAATAGCAACCTGGTGGTATTTTTAACAGAAATTTATTCTTCTCATTCATATTGAGACTGTGTTAGAGCACATAAAGATGTATTTATACATCTTAAAGTGTGAGGGGGAAAAAAAACAGGGTTTTAACAAATTTTCTGTGCAAAGGCACAGATGTGATTTTTGGTAGTTACTGCAACGGAAAGAAAAGGCATCCCTCACTCTTAAGACACAGAAGACAAGTCCAATTTTTCCAACATATGTAGAGCCTTTCAAAAATAAAGATGTTAAAGATGTAGAAGGACAAACAGTTAAATTGAAAGTCCTTCTGCCTCACTGTTCACTGTTATATACACTTGCCTTCTTTCCATTCTCTAATAAATATGTGTCTGGTTGGATGAGAAGAATATTATGGTAGAAAATATCACAAGTGGTAGATGATAATAAGGTATGTGATGTCTGTCATGGTGGGTGGGAGTGATAGGGTATGATAATATCATGCTATGTGTATCTATCATGGTATAGTAGATATAGCTAATAATCATAATGATTAACATATATATATGATTTATAGTGTGCATATGACTTAGACATGTTTGTCTCACCAGTGTCCTTTTGATGGGGTGATTGTGACCATTTCAGAGCTAAGAATATCAGGCACTATCCTTGAGTATTTCCATTGTATTAATACATTTAATCTTCACAACAACCTAATATTCTAAGGGTTTGAGATAACTACTGTAAGCATCACTTAGTAAAACTTGAACCCAGGACAACAGATATGCAGAGTCTGATATCTAAACAGATGTGCAGAGTCTGATATATTAACACTCTGTAGAGGGCCCATGTGGAATTGGTGCTAATAAAATGACTTGTTCTAGCAAATAGCACTACACTCCCCTCCCTGTCTTCTTCTTTGATATGTAGTAAGAATAAGCCCATCTGATACAAGCAACTGCTTGTGTGCTAGTAGTCTGAGCTTAGTGTCAGTTGTTCACATCAATTGCTAGGAAAAACATCTGTCCAGTGTATAAAAGCCTCAGCAACACATGGGAACTTGTAGCATCACCCATACATTACTGGGAGGAGGAAACCACAAGTCTCATGAGATTCTGAGACTGCAGAAAATTGCCCCCAGTTGAGGTGTAAGCAGTGGCTCCCAATTTTAGTTAGCTTGCATCAGTCAACCTGGGATAATCATTCAAGACCATTTTGGAACAATCCTGTTTATCATTCCACACACTCTTTACTCTTCAGACACAAATATCATCCCCATATACGGATGAACAAACTTAGGCACAGAAAAAATGAGATAGTTTGCCCAAAGTGGCTTCACAGGCTGTGAGCAATGTAATGGCTATCCCCTTCCCAAGCAATATTGTGGCCCCAGTCTCAACTGGGCATGGGTAGTGATAGTGGAGTGTGCTAACATCCACACATAGTCATGTAGTCTTAAGAATTTGAGAGCCAGGATATGAGGACCTAATTTGAAGTCAACACCTGAAGCCCCTCACTAAGATGAAGACCAACTGGATAAGAACCGAATATGATACAAACCAGTTTGGTGTCCCAAAATTTACTTGTAGACTTCACTTGCCGTCTATATGTCTTAGGATCTGACCCTTCCCACCAAAATTGCTGCTGTCCTTGCAGTGATACACAGATTAGTTGACAGATTCTAAGACAGAATATACTTGGATCTATGTGTACTTACAATTGATTAGGAAAAAAAAAATCTTTAGAATAAGAACAGTCTCACTTTGGAAGCTATTCTATTATGAAGCTTCAATAAAAGTGAGGCATTGACCAAGTAACCACCTCTCTTTGCCTCAGTTTCTCACCATAAAATAAAGATATTGGATTGGCTGATCAGCCCTGGTGTTCTATAACTTTTTGCTAGACAAAAAAATGTTACACCCAACTCTTCCAAAAAATATGTGGGAACAAACAGACCTGGAATGATGTTTCAACCTACAAATATCAACTATCCTGATGCAAAGAGCTCCTTCAGATGTTGGGTCCCAATTTGGTAGTCATTTATGCTGTGCGTAATGAATCACTGGATTCATTAGCAGACATAAAGATCAGAAGAAGGCTTAATATTAGTCCCGAATGCAGGAGCTTGCTTCCTGCAGGCAAAGCCTCCAGGAAAAGTTATCTTAATCAAAAATGAAAATAGTTGATCATAAGTAACTATTGCCAGGTTGAAGCCCTCAGGAGACAGATAAGAATGACTCCATTCATATCTTTAGTCAGATGTCAGAATAATTAATGGCCAGCTAGTTCATACTGTACTAGACATCTCAGTGAGTTTGTTCTCTTAGTCTCAAATGCTTTCCTTTAATCCATCCTGTTCCTCCACCTCCACTGTGTGTGTGTGTGTGTGTGTGTGTGTGTGTGTGCGTGTGTGTGTACACAATTCAAATAGCACCATCAGGAACTCAAGAAGGTTTAAATAAAGAGGCGTTTCTCAGACACTTTCAACCTCATTTGGGAAGCTATTCCCAGATTAAATGATTCCCTTACTGATCCATGCATGTCCAGATAACCAAACAGACTGGTTCTCTTATTTCTGGGAATGATTTTTTTTTATAAAGAAACTCAGATGCTTCTACAGTCTTTCAAAGTTAATAAGACTGTTATCTCAAGATGAGTTCAGAAGAATCTATTCAGAAATTCATTAACTCAATCCTCTTATATACATAATAGATCAAAATTGATTGCAATAGTTAAATTTTAAGTAGGAAAATTCCTAATGATAAACCTCACAGTCTCTTTTAAATACCATTTATATGCATTCATTTATGTATTCGATAAGCATTTCTGAATGCTAAATATGTGACATGCTCCTTGCTAAGGATGAGAGAGTCAAAGAAAAAATAAGTTTCTAAAAATATACCTATGCTTTGCCTAATTTATTCACAGGACAAAATGTGGTTCTTAAGAAAATGTTGATAGAGCTTACTATTTACAAAACTTCTCATGTCATTGGGGTATTCTTTTCTACTTTCCAAAGGCTAGGACCTGGAAAATAATACCCAAGTTTGATCTCAATCTCATGGGCTGAGCAAATACATTTCTTATCCAGAAAAACGGGTCTGGCTTCCAATAGTCTGTGTGACTTGGAAGATTTTGAGTTGATTAGCAGAAACTGTGTTATTCTGAGACTATTTCAAATAGCATAAAGTTGTACACCAGGAATGACAAAAATGCCAAAAGTAATTTCCAGCATTCCGGAAGATTAAGAAATTGAAAACCAAACATTTGGGTAATATCAAATGAATAATAAGTGTTTATACAAATTTTATGTAAGAATATTATTACTTACACATGCCAACCCAAGATGTCTGAATTTCATACCCATTCTTCCTTTTCCCATGCAATTAAACAACACATAAAATTCCCAAAGCAAAATACACAAGAAGCTATTTACTTATAAGCCCTTTTATTAAGAATATACATTCCTTGGTCCATCTTTCTAGATGCTCAGAACCACAGAATGGACAAGAATCTCAGTGGTCATTTTCTTTCTGCCCTTTTATATATGGGGAAAATAGGGTTCTAATAGGAAGTCAACATACCTGCCCTCACCAGATTAGTACCAGAGAAGTGAATAGGCTATATCTGTAAATTCTTGTCCCTGACTACTCTCCACTCATGCTCTTCATTGAGGCTAGAGCCTCAAATGAAGTACAAACTCAGTCTTCCCTGAAGGAGTAGAAAAGTTCATTGCTGAAGAGAGTATATTCAGGTAATTTTCTTTACAACACTTCTTTTGTTCTATCCCCAAAAGTCCTAATACTCTGGTTCATACTCTACAATTCTCCTTATCATGTGCCTTCCACATCAGCCTCCCTGTAGCACGAATAAGAACAAGAGTGAAATACAGAAGCCCAGAACCACTGGTTATAAATTTCCTTGAGCTTTGCCTCCTCCTTCAGAAGTTCTTAATTCTCTTCATTTCTTAGCTTTCTGGGTTGTAAAATAATATATCTTTAATCACCACCATCCCCTTTAGGATTTCAAAGAAATAGCCCAGTCATTCATCTTAGAGATGCACTCTTTTCCCTGACTTGCTCATTCATCTCGAATCACATGTAGAAAGTTCTTTGGCAGCTGCTCAGGGGAACAAAGGTGAAATCTCCAATTAAGAATGACTTATGTGTAATTCTCCAGCCAAGAGTCACCCTGTCTTGTTAACCTCCTTTGCTCTGCTTTAAGAGGGGGTATCATATGCATTCAAAATTCATTTATTCCTGTTAAAGGTAATTATTTCAATTTTTTTGATTATGCCTACAGCTACCAAAGAACGATGATGTACCAGTGAGATGTTTCTCTCCATTTGGGAAGAAGATATGATTGAATATGTAACAAATTAGTCCTTAGTCCATAAATATGACAATTTAATAAGCCTCATTAAAGCATAGGATTCACATTTAAGCTTCCCAACAGGCTCTGCTTTTTATTTATTTATTTTTTTAATTTTTAAAATTTAAATGCACTTCAAGTCATAGTGCATACATAGAGCTCAATTTGCCATCTCTCTGGTTGCAAACAAGATAGAGTCACACCATTTGTGTCTTCATACATGTACCTACGTTAGCGATGTCCACCTCATTCAACTGTTTTTGCTACTCCCATTCCCCCTCCCTTCCCCCACCTTCCCCCTGTCCCATCCAGAGTTCCTCCATTTCTCCCATGCTCCACACACCTACCCTCACCCCCCTTATGTATCAATATCCACTAATTGGAGAGAACATTCAGCCTTCGGCTTTTTGGGATTAGCATGATGTTCTCCAATTCCATCCATTTACCTGCAAATGCTATAATTTTGTTTTCTTTTATTGCTGAGTAATATTCCGTTGTGTATATATACCACAGTTTTGTTATCCATTCATCTATTGAAGGACATCTGGGTTGCTTCCTCAGTTTAGCAATTGTGAATTGTGATGCTATAAACATTAAAGTGGCTGCTTTACATTAAAGTGTGCTGTTTTTAAGTCTTTAGGGTATAGGCTGAGGAGTGGGATAGCTGGATCAAATGGTGGTTCCATTCCAAGTTGTTTAAGGAATCTCCATACTGCTTTCCAGATTGGTTGCACCAATTTGCAGTCCGACCAGCAATGTTTGACCTTGCCTTTTTCACCACATCCTTGCCAGCACTTATTGTTGCTTGTATTTTGGATAGCTACCATTCTGACTGGGGTGAGATGAAATCTTAGAGTAGTTTTGATTTGCATTTCTCTAATGGCTAGAGATATTGAACATTTCTTCATATATTTGTTTATTGATTGTATGTCTTCTTCTGAGAAGTTTCTATTCAGCTCCTTAGCCCATTTATTGATTGGATTGTTTGATTTTTTTGGTGTTAAGTTTTTTGAGTTCTTTATATATTCTGGAGATCACTGCTCTATCTGATGTGTGTGTGGCAAAAATTTTCTCCCAGAATGTAGGCTGTCTGTTCACCTCATTGATTGTTTCTTTTGCTGAGAAGAAGCTTTTTAGTTTAAATCCATCCCATTTATTGATTCTTGTTTTTATTTCTTGTGCTTTAGGAGTCTTGTTAAGGAAGTTGGGGCCTAATTTGACATGATGAAAATTTGGGCCTACTTTCTCCTCAATTAGACGCAGGGTCTCTGGTCTAATTCCTAGATCCTTGATCCACTTTGAGTTGAGTTTTGTGCATGAAGAGAGATAGGAATATTAGGGGAAAAAAAGTCTCAATGTAAATAAACAGGATTGCTTCCCTTCTCTTCCAGGTGGAGTTGGTCTGTTGCTTACTGGTATCTTCCCACTCAGGTGAAACATGGTGAAGCCAAAGTCTCACAAGGAAGCCATCTGCTTCAGAGTTAGGGTGAAGAGCCAGGTCAGGCGGTGCTGTTGGGTGATGTGTTCAGAGATGCAGCTCTGTGGTGTGCTGTGCAGAAGTAAAAGTTTGTCTCCAGATCCTATGCCGTATCCCCAGGTATAGGCAAACATGGAGGTTCTGCCCTGGTAGATGGAAATCCACACAGCCAGGGATCCTGCAAGGGAGCCAGGGGTCCCAAGTGGGAGCAACAGCTAGGAGTCCTGCGTGGGTGGGTGACTGAGGTCCTGCGGGGTGTGTGGGTGCTGGAGCCAGGGATCCTGTGCGAGAGTAGGTTTTTCATGGGGTCAGAGTCCTGCACTGGAGTTGGCAGCTGGGGTTCCTGTGCCGGCTTGCAGCGGGGATCCTGTGCAAATGCTGGGGCCTGGAGACCTTGCAGGCATGCACATAGAGTTCCTGCATGGAGGCAGCTGTCGTGTGTCCTCTAAAAACTTGATGAGAAACAGTGTTTCCACTACTTTTACTCCTGGAGAGACTAGGAATAGGCCGCCATCTTGGAACCAATCCAAACAAGCTCTGCTTTTTAGATCTTGATTATGTTCTTCAATTTAAATGATAGAAGGAACATAGAGAACTAGCAAGGCAAATTTTGTGATATCAAGGTATAGCTTTTATTGGAAGAGATAATGACACTACTCTGAGTAAATGAACAGCTTCTAGGATAAGGCTCCATCTCACCAAATGGAACATGCTCAAACTTCTCCCATTCCTATCTTGTTCCTTGCTCTTTTCTCTCTTTCCTTCTCTCTCTTTCTCTCTACCCATGACTGCTACCCCACCACAGACACACAATTCTCACAGCCCATTCACTCACTTCTAAATTAAAATAATATTAGATTCAAGATGTAGATTAGAAAAAGACTGCATTTTAAGTTGCTCTGTGATTCAGTATTCAAGCAATAAGAGTTGCTTCTCAGCAAGGTGGATGAAAGAGGGTTTCAATACTGGAGACTTGGAGTGTCTTAGAAACTCAGAAATTTGAGTGTATTGAATAAGGAACCAAAAAGTATATATTGGAGCCAAGCTGGTGATGGTGGCAGCAGCAATGGCCCTGGTCCACCACAGAGAGAGAGACCAATGGACAGATCTGGCATGGAAAAACCTGTGTTTTGTGTGTTTTATGTTCTGTGTTGATCAGAAAAACAGCCTGAACTCATAGCAAACCAGTGTTTGAAATGTGCTTTGTATTTCTCAACTGGCCGAGCTGAGGTTGGAATCATCTTGAGGGGCCCATGCTGCAGCTTCTTATTGTGGGAGGCTGGGAAATCATAGAAAATAGTGTCTTTCTGCCCCAGTAAGCACCTACTTTGGCCTAGGGTGTACCTAGCAGAATGTGAGTGAAACAGGCACAGAAAAGATTGTACTCAAAGGAATTTGAGTCAGAAAAATGAAGGGGAGCTCAATTTGCTTTCCTTTTGAGTATGGCAACTCACATGACCAGCTAAAGATGGCTGGGCATCTGAACAGGTGGATGTGGACAAGTTCAGGGACTAAACATGGGAAGACTGTGTTCATGGGCAGCAGGGTGTGTGGAGAAGTGGCTCCCCTGCCTTAGCAAGTAGAATTCTTGGAAGACTCCTGAGATCCAGATTCCTGGCAGAGATCTGTATCTGACTGGCCCTAGGATGTACTAATCTAATAGCTCCAGAGCAGATATCACCCAACAAAGCCCTCAAATCTTAATTAGACCTAAACCCTAGACACTAGAACTCCTTTCTTAGAACTCTGCAGCAGCCCCACCCCAGAAGTGTATCCATCTGGGCTATCCAGCTAAAACTCCAATTGAAAGTACTTACCATTCTATCTTATCTTATAGGTGTGAGAAGGGACGCTGAGAGGTATTTAAACCAGCTTTAGTTTTAGGCCATTCCAACTGGCAGCTTGGTGAACAACAGAGAAAGAGTAAAGGGTTAAGAAGCCCTAGTCTTTGTGCACCAGTGCTGGTTCTCTCTCCCTCTCTCTCTCTCTCTCTCTTTCTCTCTCTCTGTACATAGGTCATGCCAAGATGAAATGGAAGAACAGTTGCACTTAGAGAGTGACCATCCAGTTTTGACCACCTCAATGGAGATGATTTTTTTCATTTTTCGTTAAGAATCTTTTTTCCTTTTCATTTACTTATTTTGGTGTTCTTGTTGTGCTCATTGATTTGTGCAGATGTATATAAACAGACACGTGTGTGTGTATGTGTGTTTCATTTTCCCCTCATTTTTAGCATTTTTAATGTAGTTATTTTTCTTTACCTTGTCTTTGTGGATTAGGGTTTAGGGTTTTGGATTAGGGTTTTATTTTGGATTCATCTTATTTGTTTGTTTCTCTTTATCCCTTTCCTGCTAATAACCAAATTCTCTTGTTCTCTCTCTACTTCGTTTTTACTATTTCTTCTTCTCTTTCTAGCCATCTTTTGGTACATCTTGTCTGAATTCTCTCTTGTCACATTTTGAACATTATGAACTCTCTTCTACCTTCCTATCATATTTTCTTTTCTCTTAATGAACTGTATTTTTATCACCTTTTAGAGCTATTTGGTTTATATAACTCCTTCCCCTATCATTCATGCTGTTGCAAATGTTACTGGTATGGATGACATAGTTGACACCTGCTGTTTGTTTTAATGACTGATCTAGTTCATGGTTATTTGTTTTTGTTGTTGGCAATTGCTGACCCTACCATGCAGGTTTTTGTTATAATTAGTGTTGTCAATGTCAAATTAGCACCATGTATCTAGTTTAATAATGTATATTGCTTACATTAGTTGTTGCCATTGTTTGTTTCCCCCTTTTCTGTGAAAATCTGGGATTCTACAAGGTTACTACAAGTTCACATGCTAGAGATTCAGCTGCTGAATTAAACTCAGCCAAAAGGCAGCACACTTTTCCCCACACACAAATTAATGGCACTCAGACTTCAGCTATACTTCAATACAATAATAGAAGAGACAAAAAAAATGACCAGCCAGGTATGATGGCACAAGCCTGTAATCCCAGCACTTAGGGAGGATCACGAGTTCAAAGCCAGCCTCAGCAATGGCAAGGCACTAAGCAACTCAGTGAGACCCTGTCTCTACATAAAACACAAAATAGGGCTGGGGATGTGGCTTAGTGGCCAAGTGCCCCTGAGTTCAATCTCCAGTACCAAAAAAAAAAAAAAAAAAATGACCAAGTCCCATGTAGGAACAGGCCCCTTAGATTCCAATCATGGACATCCACTCCTACAGCAAAAACAGAGAGAACACAAAGGTTGTGTCTACCCCACCTATGAGGTTATCTCAATACAGATTGCTTTAGGACACTTTGGCAAGAGAAGGCCATGCCCTAAAAAAGCCTACCCATAAGAATGGCAGAGAAAGCCAGGCACAGTGGCGCATGCCTATAATCCCAGCACTTCCGGAGGCTGAGACAGAAGAATCATGCATTCAAAGCCAGCCTCTGCAAAAGCAAGGTACTGAGCAACTCAATGAGACCCTGTCCCTAAATAAAATACAAAATAGGACTGGGATTGTGGCTCAGTGGCCAAGTACCCCTTAGTTCAATCCCTGGTATTGCCCCCCCCCCAAAAAAAAAGAATGGGAGAGAAATCCATCATAAGAGATGAAAAAACCCAACACAAATACAAGAAATATAAGGGCAGAGAGGTAACATGGTGCTCCCTGGAGTTTATAATTCAACAGTAACTGATTCTAAAGATATTGAAGTGGATGAAATGTCAGAGAAAGAATTTAAAAGAATGATAATAGAAATGATCAATGAATTCAAAGAGAATACGGAAAAACAACTGCATGAATTAAGAAAGTCAGTACAGAAAATGAATGAGAAATTCAATAAGGGGATAGAAATACTGAAAAAGAACCAAACAGAAATCTTAGAAATGAAAGACAATAAGTGAAATAAAATGTCCACTTGAAAGTCTTTTAATAGAGATTCTGAAGACAAAAATCTCAGAGATGGAAGACAAAGTGGTCAGACTTGAACATTCAGACAGAAAAGAAAATAAGTAATCATTATCAGAATATACAAGAACTCTAGGACTACATTAAGAGACCCAAGTTAAGGATCATTGAAATTAAAGAAGGTTGTGAGAGGCAAACTAATGAAATAGATAACCTCTTCAGAGAAATAATAACAAAATTTTTCAAACCTTGAGAATGAGATGAACATCAGAATACAAGAGGCCTTATGAATACCAAATACATTATATCACAAAAGAATCGCTTCATGAAACATTATAACTGAAATGCCTAACATAGAGAACGGAGATAGAATTTCTTAAATCTCAAGAGAAAACTATCAGGTCATATTTAGAGGCAAGCCAATCAGACCTAATTCCAATTTCTCCACACAAAGTCTAAAATTAAGGAGGGCTTAGAATGGTATATTCCAAGTCCTGAAAGAAAATAACTGTAAACCAAGATTATATCCAGCCAAGCTATCCTTCAAAATAAAAATAATCATAAAAACCTTCCAAGGAAAGCAGAAACTAAAAGAATTCCTCCCTACTAATTTGGCACTATAAAACTTACTTAAAGAAATACTCCACACAGAAAAACTCATAAACAACTCCAAGACTTATAAATGGACAAATCTCATTTGTAGAGTAGCTAAGAAAATGAGAAACAAGACCAAATTAAACATTAGAAATAAATCAGAATGTCAGGAATTAATAAATATCTCAAAATAACATTGGATGGAAATGGTCTCAATCTTGTTAAAACACAGGACTCAACTATATGTTGTTTGCAAGAGACTCACCTTTCAAGCCAACACAGCCACATGCAAAAAGTGAAAGGATGGAAAATGATATACCAGGATAATGGAGCCTGAAAATAAGCCAGACTAGCTACTCTTATATCCAATAAAGGAGAATTCAAGAAAAAATTAATCAGATGAGACAAAGAATGTCACTTCATAATGGTTAAGTGAACAATCCAACAAGAAGATATAATAATGGTAAATATTTATTCTCCAGATGTTGGAATATCTAATTACATAAAAGAGACACTACATGAATTAAAGCTTCAGAAGACCCCAGTACAAAAATTCTGAGGTGATTTCAGAATACCTCTCTCACCAATAGATAGATCATCCAGACATAAATTAAGAAAAGACTCTTTGGAACTAAAGGATTTTATAAATCAAATGGACTTAACAGATATCTACAGAATAATTCCAACAAGGACTGATAACACTATCTTCTCAGTGGCTCAAGGAACCCAAATAAACAATCTAATGATGAATTTTAAGGCACTTTAAGAAGAACAAACCAATTCCAAAACCACTAAAAGGGTGGACATAATTAAGATCAGAGTTGAAATCATTGAAATTGAAAAAAATACAAAGAATCAATAAAATGAAGAGTTGGCTCTTTGAAAAGATAAACAAGATCAATAAGCCTTTTGCCATACAAACCAAAAGAAAAAGAGAGAAGTCAAAAATTAATAAAGTTAGAGATGAGAGAAGAGAAATCTCCACAGAGATTGTAGAAATCCAGAGGAACATTGGAGACTATTTTGAAGATTTATACTCCAATGCATTGGAAAATCTAGAACAAATGGATACATTGATAGACACCTACAACCTGTAAAAATTGAATCAAAAGGACATAAGAAACCTAAACAGATCAATAACTAGCAATGAGATAGAAGCAGTAATAAAAAGCATTTCAAAAAATAATAAGTCCAGAACCAGATGTATTCTAAACTGATTTCCATCAGATCTTTAAAGAAGAGCCAATGCTAATACTCCTCAAATTCTTTCATGAAATAGAAATGGATGGAACATTTCCAACTTTATTCTATGAAGCCAATATCACATACTAAAACCACGTAAGGACACATGAAGGGGAAAATATTACAGACTAATATTATTGATAAAATTAGACACAAAAAATCTTAATAAAATATTAGCAAATTATATTCAATAGCATATTAAGAAGATTTCACATCATGACCAAGTTGGTTTTATTCTAGAGATACAAGGATGGTTTAACATAAGCAAATCAGTAAATGTAATTCATCACATAAATAGAATCGAGGACAAAAATCTCACCTTAATAGATCCAAAGAAAGCCTTCCACAAATTTCAGCATTTATTCATGATAAAAACACTGAAGAAAGTAGAGATGGAGGAACCTATTACAACATCATAAATGTTATATATAAAAAATCCAAAGCCAGCATCACAGCAAATAGGGAAAAACTGAAAGCTTTTCCTTTAAAATCTGGAACAAAATAAGCATGCCCACTCTCATCATTCCTATTTAATTCTAGCCAGAGAAATTAGGAAAATGAAGGAAATAAAATGGATAAAAATAGCAAAAGACAAAGGCAAATTATCACTGCTTGCAGATGATGTGATCCTAAGAAGACCAAAAATCTCCACCAAAAGACTGCTAGAGCTAACAAATTCAGTAAAGTAGCAGGTTACAAAATAAACATACAAAAATCAATAGCTTTCCTATATATTAACAATGAATCTGCTGAGAAACAAATCAGGAAAACAGTCCCTCACAGTAGCCTCAAAATAAATAAACAAGCAAACAGGAGTAAATCCAACCAAAAAAGTGAAAAGATCTATAATGAAAACTATAGAACATTAAAAAGACACAAGACCTCCACATTCTCATTTATTGCTTTTATATTCATGAGAGCATCATATCATACATAAATCTGGGGCCTCTGATATCTCCATTTTTTTTTCTTTCATCTCCCTTCCTTACCCTTCCCTCGAGAATCAGCCAAGACTTCCAAATTCTCCTTCTTTTCCAAAATATCAAGTTTACATGCTTGGAAAACTTAAGATAGGTGGTATTATAAAGTGTTTATCAAAATTTTTTCTTTTCAAACAAATCCATTTTCCTTCATAATAAGAGTTCTAGTACCTTAAAGACAAGCAGAAACAACAACTTTCCCTAACTTGCAAAAGTTCATTGACCTTAATTAACATTTTTTTACTCTTCTGAATGCTCTCTTTAATATTCTGTCTAGTTTTGGTCTCTGAGTTGCTATTTTTCCCTGATTTCCCTTCTGACCTTCTAGTTAATCCTTTTAAGGCACTTTTGGGATGATTTCTCTGCTACTCAACCCCTAAATAAATATTTCTCCTCTATGCATCCCCTAAATACTGGTGTTCTTCAGGATTATGCCTCAAGCCTTCTTTATTCCTTACTTAACACATTGACTGTAGAATATTTTTCAATCACAGATTCAGTTACATCCACATCTCCCAAAATTATACCTGCAGCATAACACTATGGTTTGTGACACAGGGATCGGAATATCTGACAGCTAATCCACATTTCCCCTCAGATACTCCACACAGCTCAAGCACAAATTCTCTTAACACCAAATTCACCTTCTTCTAAAACTCTCTCCTGTGTTGTTCCCACTCTGCACCACCGTAGGTCAGTTGCCCAAGTCAGCCTTCTCAGCATCTTCTTTGACTCCTCCTCCCAGCCCATCATCAATCCCCAAAGCCTCTTACCAAGCCACTCTGGTTCACTCATTTCTCTCTAATTTAATAACCACTGTTAAGAAGATCACCATCATCTCACACTAAGAGGTTTTCTTGTGTTCAGTTTTCTCTTGTCCCTCTTCAATCATTTGCATTGGTATCAGAGACACACTTTTTCAGGAAGGAATGCAGATCTTGCCATTGCCCTAACTAGCACCTTTCCCCTTGCCTGGGGGGTAAACTTCAGCATTATGTGACCTGGAGTGACCTCTGCAGGCTCATATCCCCTTGATGTGCTCCTGCCTGTGTGGCTGGCCCTTCTTGCATTCTGTGTGCCAACCAGACAAAAACACTTTCGATTCCTCCAACAAGCTGTGCTCTCGCAACCTGTTTTTCCAACATGTTTTCTCTGCAAAAAACACATCTTCCCTCTTAGCCTAACTTTCTTTGGGAGACAATTTAGGTAATGCTTTCCCAGGAAGCCTTCTCCAACTCCCCTGGATTGCTCTTGGAGACCCTGTCATACACATTTTAGCTGCAGCTGAAAGAAGATCCCTCTCCAACTGATGTTAAAAGAGAGAGATAAAGACAATTTATTGGATCGTAACACTGAAATCTATAAGTCTAGCTTCAAGCCTGATTGAACTCCAGTCAAATGTTCTCATCAAAAATGTGTCTCCTTCACCATTTAATTCCTTTTCCTCTATTTTGTACTTTGTGTGCACATGATTTCTCCATTTGGGATAGCAAGATGGACACCAACAACTCCAGGGTTAAACTTTATTAATTTAGCGATTCTGAAGAGAGTCTCTTCCTGGTAATTCTGGTCAAAGTTCCAGGAATTGCCCTCTTTGGTCAGAACTGGATCCCATGCCCTCCCCTGAAGGTAAGGTTAGCATTAGTCTCCTTCAATCACATGAGCTGGCTGGGGAAGAGGATGGATTCTCCCCAAAATCAGGGTACTTTTTCCAGGACAGAGGAGGTGAGATTAGAGTCTAGGAAGACGAAAAATATATGTATGTATGTATGTATGTATGTATGCATGGATGGATGGATGAATGGATGGACAAACAGATAGTAGATAGAAATAGATGAGGATGAGGATGATAATAGATAAACAGCTAATAGAGTGGATATAATAGGTAGGTAAGTAGGTGAGTACATAGATTGGTAGGTAGATGATGAAGATAGGAAAGAAAAATGATAATAAAGAAAAGAAAAAAAATGTTTCTTTAAATCACCCTTTAGAGTACTCTGATTTGTGACATAAAAGAAAATGGTTTTTTGTTTCCTTGTTGCCTCCAAAGAACACATCTGGGAAACACACAGAATAAACATGAAAAAGCAAAGAAAGAGAAAAGGAGAATAATGCTAGACTCTCAATTCCCTCATAGAGTCTTTCGCTCTGTATTCACCTCAGCTTAAAAACTTCATAAGTACTTATGAACTAAACACATGAGTGGGCGAACTTGAGGGTGGGCAATCCTTCCACTGTGTGGTCCTGCTGAACATCCTACCTCTATTTACCATCTCAGGCTCATAAATCTCACAGCACAAGGACTTCACTTCTGAAGAGGCAGTGGCAAGTTGCAGACAAAGGCTGTACCCTATTAATACTAAGTGATATAGCTCAGGATGCCAGAGAAATTAAATATGTGGATGTCTTCAGCAATTTTGAAAGAAAAATGTATTTGAAGAAAATTTGGTTTTAGAAGGTAAGAAGGACATAAAACCAAAATTCCTTTTAGAAGAGCATTTCTCAATTAGTTTTTGGATTTTCATTTTTTTGTTTTTCTTAACCCTGTGATCCTAAGGTGTATAAACTTAAGCTGAATGGACTGAACTATTGCCTTTACAAGCTTTCCAGAGTTCATCTATATGTGATGGACAAATCCTAGAACAGTCATGGATGAAGCTTCAAAAATGACCATCAGAAACTGTGGTATTTTAGAATCTCAGAGAAAAACAGCATAATAGAGAATGAAAAGGTTTGGACTCTTCAGTCTTTGAACCCTGATGCACATATAATTCTTTGGTTAGATTTTTGGAAGTAGTTTTTACAAATTATGTTCATGGCATGCTCAGCATCTCATATGTAAAGCAAACTGACATAGTCCTCTGTGTGGAAGCAAAAATAGCCTTTTACAATGTACAAAATTCCGCTATCATACTCATTCCATTGTGGATGCCATCAAGATGTTTTTGTATACCAGAAACTGTGTCAGAGACTAAGAATGCAAAAATTCTTAAGGCATATGCCTGCCTGTAGGAATTCTCAGTATAATGCCAGAAAGAGGATAAATACATTGGGGGAGCATCCTGAGCCAGTGGAAAGGTGTGATCAATTTCACTTCTACATTAATTCTAACAAGACATTAACTCTATTTTTAATGGAAATAATTTCTCAGTTTATTACAATGTTTGCTATTGGGTTTTTACAAAAAGAATCTATCATATTTAAATAGTTTCCTTTATTTCTAACATAGTTGGAATTTTTATTAGGAAGCATTTTGAATTTTATGATGCCTTTCAGGCATCTATTGATATAATCATTGGCTTTCTTCATTTAATTTGTTGATGTAATAAATTACATTGATAGATTTTCTAATATTGAACCATCCTAATGGTCTTAGAATAAACTCTACTAGGCCATGTTATACTGTTCTTTTAATACACAGCCAGAATCAATTGTTATATGCTGTATAGAATTTTTATACTGTATTCTTATAGGTAATTATAGGATTTTTTTTCGTTTTATAATATATTGATCAACTTTTAGTATTAAAGTTGTACTAACATTATAAAATGAATCAGGAAGCTTTTGTTCATTCTATGGTCTTCAGTAATTCAAATATTATTTTTCAACTTTAAAAGGTAGATTAAATTTTTTTAAATGCATATGTATTTCTCTTTTACCATCTACCTCTAAGTCTGGAATAAAGAAGATTTAGTCCTACAGAATACATACATTCTTTGGGTAATTGTTCAGTCAGTCTACACGTACATGTTCATAGTCAGGGTTCTCTATGAAATAGAACAAAATGGAGATGTGTGTAGGGAGTTTACTGGGAGCACTCTTGGGAGTGTGAACCTGCAGAGAAATGGAGGAAGTAGGAATGAGCACACTGAGAGAAGCTGAATGGGGTATAGAGGTCAAGAATGAAACCAACAGAAGCTTTTGCCTTTTGTACCAGGAGTCCTAGATCTAGGAAAGAAAAGAATTTTTGAACCTTTACAGAGGTTATAACCAGAAATGAACTGTATCCTACAACAAGCATCCACAGCTACCAGCAACAGGAGGACAGAGCAGCTCAAAGGAAATACTTTCCAGACTTATAAGCCAAGAACAGTTTGACAATGAAAATTTGGAGAAGGAAAGCAAGTTGTTGACATTGAACCTACATTGGCTATAGACAAGAAGAGTGGGATAACATGAAGTGGGGAAAGTTTTGGAATAGGATGACATTTCATTAAGAGAAGTGGTACTTACTGCTTCCAGATTGGTTGAGGTTGAGACTGGATGTGATGGAGCCTCATGATCCAGTCACTGGAGGTTTGGATCAAGGTTTTAACACACATTCAGGAATTTGTGAAACCACTTAGCTTGCTCTGCAGCTGTTCCGTGATTAATTTCCTTTCCCCCTTCCCCTTCATCCTCTGGTCTTTGTTATTAAATTAGGAAATCTTGAAATTTTTCTCTTATTACACACCCACACACACACACACACACATACACACACACTTATATAGGGAGAGAGAGATCATTTTATTGCAAGGAATTGACTTATGTGACAAGGCTGAGAAATCCTATGATCTGTCACCTACAAGCTGACAACGCGGGAAAACTGATGTCCTAGTCCAAAGACTAAGAACTGAGAAGAGTAATGGGATTACTACCACTGTGAGGGCAGGAGAATACTGGTGCCCCAGCTTAAGCTGTGAGGCAGAGAAAGACAGAGAGAGAGACATATATATATATATAGAGAGAGAGAGAGAGAGAATTCTTCTCCCCACTTTTATGTCCTGTTCAGTTTATCAACAAATGGATGGTGTCTACCCACATTAGGAAGGACCATCTTCTTTTACTACCAATTCAAATGCTTATCTCAGCCAGAAGCATCTTCCCAGGCAAGCCAGAAATAGTGTTTAATCCAATATTAATCATCTTGTAGCTCAGTCAAATTGACCCATAAAATTTTGCTGTGTGGGGAGGTGTATCCTGACAATAACCAGTCATACCTGCCCAGAGATAACCAAAGTATGGGTGAAACAGCTCTCTCCTGCCAAGGACAAAGACAAGTCCTAAAGAGAGCCTTTCTGGTGAGCCATATGCAACTGTTGAGGGAATGAGCAAATATTGGTCCTGAGTAGGGATATCTGGGTGATGCCATTACATCCACTATATATGCTTTGTTTGGGCTAAAATTTGTACTTCATCTTCTTGGAATATATATTAGCACAGATCAATAACTTCCAGATTTCCCAAAACTTCCTTATACCTTTATGGTAACTAATTATTATTTCACAATTTTATCTAGAAATATGTGTGATAAATAGATTTTGACACACTAATTTTCAAATGAAGCCACCAGAAGTAAGTGCACAATTTTTCTATTTGGCAGATATATGGTTTCAAAATTCAGAAAAAGAGTTTTAAATCTCTCATATGGGATCTTCTCCCCTCACAACTTAATATTAACACATAGTTATTGTAAAATATCTGTACTTTGTTACACTATTTTAACATTTTCTGTCTTCATCGATCCAATAATGTCCTCTGGGATTATAGAATTCCACATAATACTTTTACCACTGATATGCCTGTTTTGAAGGTAAATTTTATAAAAAAAAATTATCAGTAAATATAGCAGCTCACTTATTTTTCTCCCTATGATATTTTCATTATTTTCTCAAAAAGATCACATTTCTCAGGCTTCTGTGAGTGCAGTATTGATTAGTTGGAGATTCAAGCCTCTTCAAGATCTATTCTCAATCTAATTTTATAACCTGATGTCCTAACTCATGCCTTCCCACCTGCCCACCTCCAATTGAGTTAAGTGCAATGCGCTCTAGCACTGTAATATAATATTTCACAAGTGTAGTCTTGACCTAGTTTTGAAGTTATAGCTAGAAACTCTGAATTCCCCTTTGAGGGTAATTTGCTAAGCCCCATCCCCCCAAACACATAAGAAATCATTCCCCTTACCAGCCTCCCACTCTCTGGGGCCCTGAAGCAATTCCAACCATCCCAGTCATGGGCTCTCACACTCCCAGACCAGAAACTAAACAACTAGGATAGTCTCTAGGCCTAGAGCTGTGTAATAATTCAAATTAACTAGTTCCTAAGAGGTTCCTACACTGCTTGCCCCACACAAGCTGCATTCTACAGCCATTGCATGCTGTTACTCTAACACCATGTGTGGCAGCCTTCTCTGACTAGGAACTGTAAGAAACTAAGAATTCTGCCCTTTATCTCCAATGATCAGTAGTCTGTCCTTTTTATTCAGAGATCAACCTGAAATTTTTTACCTCCTGGGACCTTTTTCTACAACTATACTCCTCATCTATGCTCCTGTCATCCTTCAGGCAATGGCCAAAGACTGCATCCTCTGTGTACATGTGGGGCTTTGTGGGTGGACATGTTTTCTCACAAAAAGGCAGATCTTTCAATCAGATCCTTGAAGACACTAGTGTTTCACTTTCTTTCTCTGACATGAGATCTATTACAAGGTAGCCCCTTCACAGATGTTTCCTGAATTCAGTTCACTGAAGGACTGCCATTGGATGTCAACCCTGCCTGACTGTGACAAGTCACATTCCTGCCATATTGAATGCTTCTTTTGTCCACTTTTGTGTGCAGAACAGAAGGGTTGAGGAATGATAAGAAGGATGGAGAAAAAGTAAACACTGAAAGGAAGTTGGTCATCCTGCCACAGTAGAAACAGACAACAGGACCAAATTTCCAAAATACATGGTGGGAATTTAGGGTAAAGACACACAAAAGATGGTCAACAAACCTTTGTTAGATGCAATAACCAGATTTCAGAACCTTAAACTGACTGTTCCAGGATTGTGCCATGTTCAACTTGAGTTTCAGGGATATAGAGGAACATACTGGACAAAAATTTTTCGTAATGCAGTTGACGTGCCTCTTTGAATAATTCCCATGGTAATTAAATTCTCTTGGTTCATAATTGCATAAGACACTGTTTTAAAGACAAAACTCCTTTTCCCTTATTCATGTGATGTGGTAATTTCCCCCTACAAGATTCTTTGAAGTCTTATCCTAAAATACTTTCTTGAATTTAAGGGGACAAAAAAGAAAACATCTAATACAATTTTCTCTCTCGAACCACAATTAATTGAAGATACAGAATGTTCAACAGATATCTCTGAAGAAAAGATGGTTATATTTTGTTTTTAATGCAAAGTGCTGTTTGCACTGGCAAATTTGTGTAACTTAACTATGCCATGGCTAACTAAATGAATTTAATGATAAAAAAAATTGTATACCCAAAAGAAATAAAAGGATCAGAACAGGAACTGGAATAAAAAGCGATAGTGAAAGTGAGCAGCTCTTAGTCTGGCTCTTCTTTCTGTTCTTGTCCTCTCTCCATCTTTTTCTCTTCTCCTTCTCTCTCCCTCTACCTCCTGTTCAACTTCTAATTGGCATCTCTGTTGTATTCCTTATTTGCTTCCCATTGTCCACTCTTCTACCCAACCTTTAGTCTAATTCTAGAAGCTGCCAATCAACTAAGCTTCACTTCATGACCATCTCCCTACTGGATCCCAACCATTTTTCCAGGTTACATCCTAGGTTTGGGCTGAGGCACATTCCTGATCTTATAAAGGCCTTCTCTGCACAAATAATCCAGGCTGCTCCCCTGAAATATGGGCTGATGATGAAACAGTCGAAACTAGAAAGGGATGTAGGAAGGGAAGTCAACACAATCTTTTTTATCTTTGCTTTTTCCATCATTGGAAATAAGACTTGAAAACCTACAATGATTATAGGCTTCCAAAATCTCTAATCAAATGGCAAAAGTCCTCATCTTTGTTCATTTAAGCAGATCTTCAGGACAAGTCAAATGAACTAATAATTATTAATCATCTATTTCTTTCCAACACTTTTTTGTATATCCTAATACATCCAGAAACATGCCAAAAGTGCAGAAATGGGCAAAAGATTAGGAACTCTGTCATGGTACAGAGAAGAAAATGGAGGCCTGGAAAGTTTAGATTTAAATGGAATATCTGGGTCCTGCTCTAGAGAACTCTAAGATCCAGTTAATGATATAAAACATAGAGGAAGCTGGACATGGCAGTGCATACCTATAATCTCAGCAACTCAGGAAGCTGAAGCAGGAGGATCACAAGTGCAAGGTCAGCCTCAGTAACTTAGAGAGAGAACTGGGGATATAATGCCGTGAGAAAACATCCATGGATTCAATCCCCAATACCAAAACAAATAAATAAACATGGGGGGAGGGAAACAAGAGCACCCTGTAATCAATTATTACATTAACTAAGACTTCAAAATCTATAGGAACTCAGAGAAGGGAAAAATTACTATATATTGGCTCAGTTATACCTTGCAAGAAGTAGAAAATGGAATGGTGATGAAGGCACAACTGTCAGCATCAAGGGGGACCCCTGTGTGGGGACTGGTGGGCTATAGACAAGTGACTTCCTGAGGAGCAGTGAAAGGCAGGCCTGGTTAGGTGTAATCACTTGGCAGACAGATCTCCATGGGCAAACAATGAGTTTGCAACCATCCTAAAAGTTAATCTGTTCATCCTAAAATAACTCTTCATAGGTTTTGAAGCAAGAAAGAAACATCATGAAAACAGCATTTCATGGGGTTAAGAGCATGATCTTTGGAGCCCTGCAGATTGGCTTGGAATCTTGGCTCCACTGTGTTCTCACTCTCTGACCTTAGGCAAGTCACTTAACCTCAGTGTCCTCATATGTAAAATGGTAATAATGATAATGACAATAGTACCTACCTCGTGGGGCTATTTGAAGGATTGAATGGATTAATATGTGTAGCACATACAGAGCAATACTTGCTCTCATTAGCAGTGTTGTGAGCCCAGACAGCATTAGGGGTGAACTCCTGATCAGAAAGAGACTAGCTTAATGGCTGCTGGCATGGATGAGAAGGCAGGCAATGATGGCTGAATCTAGGACCACACAGTAAAATCTTCCAAAAAGAGGAAGAAACTTTAGTCGTGGAGTGGGACTTGGATGGAAACAGTGAAGAGTTAAAGGTGAATCCACAAAGCTGATCATATATTGGGTTTACCAGAATTGGCAATTTTAGAAAAATAAATGTTAGGCTTGGAAAAAGTTATGTTTTCACAATTTTGGAATGAAAATATCCTTGACCATCATTTGTGCCAGGTACTCCCATGCCCAGAAAGATTTGTAGATTCGTGCACTTATTCCCTCCCGCAGTGTCCCACTCCCAGGGCAGGTTGCTGCTCTGTCCTTTCATTTCCCGTCTTACTTCCAACCACATCCTCATCAAAACATCCATGGATATGTTTTACTTCCCAGCTCACCTTACCCGTTCGGTTTCCTTAAAGTTTTCGTTAGTTCCCATTTCTACCACAAGTATGGGAATAGTATCAGGACATTTAACAACAGCAGGACCCAGAAGAAAAATGTGAAGTCTTATCTCCTGTTCCCCCTGAGACTGCATGTGTGGGACGGTGCATCCACAGAAGCGGGATGTGAAGGAGACTTGCTACTCCAAACAGGAGCAGGACCCAGTACTTCATTCCTCCTCCTTTCTGCTTATCTGATGTACCTCTTCTGAAGTTCTCTTTAAAAAACAAAAACAAAAACAAAAAGAAACCACTGGGAGGTGGGAGCACAACCATGGTTCTAAAGAGATCAAAGGAGTGTACAAAGAGCAATTTGCCAGCAACCCTCTTTCTAGTTAAAGGACCAGCATCCATAATCCCTTCATATCCCTTGGTCTACTTATTGAATTTATTCCTATATACTTAGAAATAAACATGTAAATCTAAAACAAAATGACAAAAATATAAATATCTAGTCTAAACCTCTCCTATGAAATCTAGACCCCAAAATGTTTAAAAGTGACTTTTTGGAAGGCCCCAAGGGCTTTCTGTATTCATCACAAATTTAAAAATGGCTTGTTATCCACTTTCTATCACTTAGAATCTAGTGAATATTGGGCACCATGAATTTAGTATAGTCATGCATCACTTAACCCGGGTACCTTCTGATAAATGTGTCATTTAGCAATTTCATCTTGTGTGAACATGACAGAGGTTACACAAACTAAGATGATATAAACCATCACTCAGGGTGGCTTTTGATGTAATCCAGAACCATGATAAATACTACGTGGTAAATGCTCCTGCCAGCATAGTGTTTTACAGAAAACTTTTTTTTTCATAAGTAGAAGTATACTCTAAAATAATGGTAAAAAGTATAGTATAGTAAATATTTAAACCAGTAACATAGACACCTATTATCATTATCAAGTCTTATGTACTGCACATGATTCTATGTGCTACACTTTTACATGACTGGCAACACAGGTTTGTTACACCAGCATCAACACAAAACACTTAACTAATGTGTTGCACCACAGCATTCTAACAGTGACATTGTCATTGGGTGATAGGGATTTTTCAGGTCTATTACAGTCTTATTGGACCAATGTCATGTATGTGGTCCATCACTGACCAAAACATTGCTATGTGGTGTGTAACTGTCTATGCCACCTTAAATCTCTCAACAACCCTTGAAAAGGTTACCATTGTTCATTTTTTACAAATAAGAAATCTGGAGCTTAAAAAGCTAACATATCTACCAATAGTAACTCATTTGTAGGTACTGGAGACAAGTTTTAAACTTAGGTCTTCTAATTCTCTCTTGCTGCTATATTGAACTTCTTCCACCTGGACTTGGCTGGAATTGATTTCAATGTCTATATATTATTTTCTCTTCTATTTGTACATCATCCAGAACCCTTATTTGTGAAATGTTCCATTTCAATGTCATTATCGGCAAACACTATGAGACTACGTAGACACTGGCCATCCCCTTCATTGACCTTTATCTCCTTTTTAATCCAGCCATCTTTGTTGGAATTACTGTTGGCATGTATTAGGAATGCTTTTAGCTGTAAGTATCAGGCAAACCAGCTATAGGAGGCATCAGCCATGAGGATATTTGAATTAACCAAGTTCCCCTAATAAGGGTTCAAAGACTGATGAGAACAATTCAGAATTAGCTAAGATCATTTCATTTGACCACTACCAAACTGACAAAAGAAAATGTACCATAACTCAAGGAGACAAGCGAGTGATTCTCTAATATCTTTGTTTTTTTCTCAAAAATGTCTCAACTTTGCAGGAGAATCGCGAGTTCAAAGCCAGCCTCAGCAATGGCGAGGTGCTAAGCAACTCAGTGAGACCCTGTCTCTACATAAAACACAAAAATAGGGCTGGGGATGTGGCTCAGGGGTCGAGTGCCCCTGAGTTCAATCCCTGGTACCAAAAAAAAAAAGTCTCAACTTTGGTATCAGAGGATGGTTCAACATGAATCCACTAAGGGAGGTTCAGAACTGCATGCTCACTACCTTTGATACTGCTTAGTTGGGAGAAAAGTAATGTTAGCATCAAACAGTCAACCTTACTACCAAATAAGGAGATTCTTACTTCCCTGGTTAATTTCCACACTTCGCTCCTCGTTCATCATCAGACTTATAGCATTGTGTTCATGGTCTTCCCCCACCCCACCATGCAGTGATTTAGTAACTGAATAATATCTTCAAAACATCCAGGTTCAAAATTTTTTTTTAAATCAGACCTTTTCCATAATTACATTCTACCAACCTCCCTGTATAAGCATTTTATCTTCCTATATGTCACCTCGAGTCTACAAATGGATCAATATAGAGCTGTTCAGTCTGTCATCAGAGTAGCATCCCAAGCAGAGCAAACTGGACAAAGAGAAACAATTTTTTTCTCTTACAGAGCTTTTCATTTTCATTAGAGAAAGAAGACCTTTCACAGATACTCCCTAGAAGACTTCCAATTAATAACTCATTGACCAGAACTGAGTCACATGACCACTCCTGGCTGCAAAGGGGCTGGGAAAGTGAAAATCCAGCAAAAGAGAAAGGAAGTTCCATGTCTGACTTATACCAAGGCTGATCCTGTCTCTGATTCCTCTGTAAAACATGAGTTTGATTTGATTAAGAAGAAAGTAAGAAGAATAGAAGTTCAGTAGATTAGACAGAGGGTAATGAATGGAAGGGAGGGAAATGGGATAAGGAAATACAGTGGAATTAATCTGACATAACTTTCCTATGTACATATATGAACACACCAGTGAATCTCACCATCATGTACATACAAAAGAATGGGCTCTTTTTTAGAATAAGATATATTCCATGCTTGTATAATTATGTCAAAATGGATTCTACCATTATATGTAACTAAAAACAATCCAAAAAAAAGGAATAAAATAAAGAAAAATGGCTTTGGTTAGACACTAACAATGTCTGCTGTATAAACATTTATACAGCATGTGCAACAATTTTGGGTGTGTGATTCATGACTTGGGAAGAAAACTTACATGTTTATATAATCTTAAATTCAGCAAAACATTCCATCCTGTCAAATGGTTTCTCTTTATCCAGTTTTATAAGACAACCGGACTCTGTCCTTTTTGTGTGTTTTGTTATTTCTTTTCAAATCTGTAAGAGGTCTATGATTTTATTGCCCAATTTTGAACTTCATTGTGAGTCATTCTGCTGGTTACCACGAGAAAAGTCTTTGCAATCAAATTCCCAGCACTCATACACAAAAGCTTCAGAAAGTCCTGTTCCAGATATCACCTCTTACCCCTCACTTTTAAGCTAAAGGATTGATAGCTCTTATACCAAGCCTGCAGGTGACAAGTCTTTCAGGCTTTTCCATATCAGTGGACAAATGCCTAATCCAAATCAGCCTGACTGTGGCTGGAATTCCATCCTTTCCTTAAGGTATAATGTATTGATCTATTGATTTATTGATTTATTGATTTTGGTGCTATGGAGGATTGGGCCCAAAATCTTGTGTGTGCTAGGTGAGTGCTCTACCACTGAGCTATACCTCTAACCCATAAGGGCTTGTGTTTGAACTTTTCTTTTGACAGGTATTTTAACTGTTAGACCTTTATTTTCCCTGCTAATCAATATCAACTTGAGGTGAATTCCCAAATACTTCCTTTCTTCTTCATATTTTCCTAAATGAATCTAAAGAATAAATTGTTTCTATCACTTCTGACATATCAAATCATACCTTTCCTCAATTTTATCTCTCTTCCAGCTGTCTCCTGATCATTCCAGTATTCAGTTGTCGTTCACTAATTGAAAAATCCCCTTATTCAAACTTCAACCATATACATATTGTAAATCATACATGCAAAGTAAATGTCCATCTGTTGTAACCATCATATTTTATAGCAAATATTATTCATATAAAGTGCCATTACTTTTTTGGTCTGCACTATTTCTATGCAATTATTTAATGCAATTCATTACAATTATGGTGATGAATAGAAGGATGTAGGAAGAAATTCTGAAAAATGAAAAGGAAATGTAGCCTGATAAACATAAACTAATTATACACACTGTTTAATAATTTAAGGTGTAATGAAAATGGAACTTGTATTGGTTACTGTTAGGTTCCACTTGTGTAACAGAGACCTTCAAACTACAATAGCTTAATGTAGACATTTACTTATCTTTCACTGCTTATAATGCTTCAGCCATAACTTGGTCATGTGGTCAAAGGTAGTATACCAAGGATGCTAAGAAATGTAGCCATTCAACTCAGTCAGCTGAAAGGAACATATCCAGAAAGCCTAGAAAATATAGTTCTTCAGTTGACAGTAAGATGCTTAGCTAAATATTTGCAACTTGTTACTTAAGAAGAAGGGAAGAATGAGAAAGGGGAGATAATAGGCAATTTCTGCTGTACCATTGGATCTATGTTAAATGAACACAAAACTCATTTCACATGCTTTCATAGCGTGACTTGTGACATGCACCCTTCTAATCCAAGCATTCTTAAGAGGGCAATACCAATGTCAAGGAGTGAAACTGGTTCATGGGAGGAGGCAACAAAAATTTGCCCTCATTATATGTATAATATAGAAATACATACCATGCATAACAGATTTATAGTATAATTTTAGAACTAAATTTTCATGGGGGAAACTTTCAGAGGGAAAAAAATCACCTTTGAGGTGATTTTTAGATTAGATTTTTAGATTAGACAGAGGGGAAAGAATGGAAGGGAGGGAAATGGGATAAGGAAATACAGTGGAATTAATCTTTGAGTGGCAGTAGAAAGGATACAGAAAAAAGGTTGAAAGACATTGTTCCAACTTTACATGGGAGTTTTCAGAAACACATCTCGAAGTCAGGAAAGGAAACATGTAGCCCTTTGGCAAAGCTCACTTTAATATTATATAGACTATATAATGCAATAAAGGACAAGTAATTTCCAATTGGGTCAACCATTCATTCAACACTTATTTCTGAGTACATATTATGTGAAAAAATATGCTAGGTGATGGGCAGGCATTTCTGGCACCTGAAAAGGACAGGCCTAACTGATGCTTAGGACTGCAATCATGGAGGCCGAGTGAAGAAAATCTACACAGGTGTCCCAGCAAGGACTTCGGCTCTCTCATCCATCACTCCTTTCTCAGTTCATCCCAAAGGTTGTGCCCTTCTCCTGTGCAGTCTTTGACCTATGGTTTGCAAAGTACATGAGAAACCCTGAAACTCCCATGGTACTGTAAGAATTGAAAGTGAACTTGGCTTATTTCTAACTTTCCCATAAATCCACTTCCTGCTTCAAAGCATGACAACTGTGATTCTATCCTGCAAACTCCTGGGGTCCAAATTTTAGGTATACTTTACCTCATTTTTTTTTTAAAGAATGAAAACAGAAAGTGAAGAGAAAACCAGGAGGAGGAATAACAGCAGCCGCTACAGCCTCTTCTATTACTACCTGTTTCCTTCATCTCGAGCACTCTTCCCTTGTTTATTTGCATTGGCTTGTGATCCTGATACTTCTGCCAAAAATATTAATTTGGAAAGATATTGGTGTCAAAGTCCCCATGATAAAAAGATTAATGAATATGATATTAATATTTTCTCTCTGGACTCTCTCACTCTTTCTCTCCCATCTCACCCTGTTTTGCTGTACAGCCCCCGCCACACACACACAAATGAACATGCTTACATTTGATATTACTCAGAGAGGTAGATAGTTGTGCTTACTTTGGATCAATCGAATAATGTAAGCTTCCAAAAAACCCAAGATAAATGGGATTATTCATACAAATATTATAAATGGCTGCTAGGGAGGATTGATTCAGTTATACTATTGATGGGCCAAACTTCATATATGCATAGAAATTTTATAAAAGAAAACCATGGAAATTTCCACTTTTGTGAGGAAAGATGGTGTTGGGAGAGAAATACAAAGTTACCAGGGGAAAAAAATAATGGCCTTTCCATTCTCTCCCTGTGGCTTTGAAAATTCTAAACATGGTATATATTTTCAGACTGTTTCAGAAAGAATGGCTGATATACATTCTGAGTGAAATTTGTGCCCAATTATTTCTGTGGTCTTTTGTAGTGTGTTATTACATTCTCCAATGCACTTACTATTTCACACAGCAGACTATTGGCTGGATCTTCAGAATTTTCCAGAGCATATTCCCTATGTGTTTCACAATTCCATTCGGGCCACAAGGATACAGGAGTTTCTTTGGTCCCTCTAGATCTAGCCATCCCCAACTACACTGAAATCATGCCACTTGTCTCAAGCCCTTGTAAATGAGCCATGAGGCCAGATTCCATTCTGACACTGCACGTCACTGCAGCCACTCAGGAGACATGGTGGTTGGTCACATCTGGTTGCATGTCTCACCAGATCACACTGAACCCTTGCTTGGCCATACAGCCAAAAAAGTTCAGACAAGGACAATTCACCATTAGTTTAAATGTCCCATTGCCACCCACCTTCTGGGATCTGTTTTTAGATTATGCCTCCGTTATTCTAGGAGGCAGAAGAAAAAGAGAGACATTTCTTCACCTAGTTCTTTCCACAAAACAGGAAAAGTGTTTGCATAGAAGGAAAAGTGGAAAAGTGGAGGAAAAGTGATGTGGCAGTAATGTTTCTAGCCTCACTTTACAGATGAGAAGTTTAAGAACCAGAGTGAGGAAGAGGAATGACAACACAGGGACCTGCCTGAGAACCTGGATTCTGGACTCCTCCATGACCAAGATCTAGCTGTTACTCATGAACTGTGTGACTGTCAACAAGTCACTCAAACTCTATGCCTCTTTCTCATTTATAATATGTATAGCATTAATAATACACAGCTCATCAAAAGGCTATGAGGAAGAAATGAGGTGATGTGTATGAACTTCAGAGCTCAATGCCTGTAGCATAGAAAGTGCCAACTAATGTTGGCATTTATTCTAAATATTTTGACTATCATGATCATTAAGAGACTGGCACTGCCTCTTAGTTTTAGCATATTTCTGTAGCAATCAGGATGCTCTCAGTAATGCCACAATAACATACAACCCCCAAAATCTCAATGGCTTGCTACAAAGGGCATTTCCTCACTCTGGTCACAGTGTTTATCTCAAGCCATAGAATCATCAATGGAATGAATGAATGGAACCCTCAAATTCATCTAACTCAAATCGACATGTGATGGAGAAACCTTTCCTGTACATTGCCCACTACCTTTGCTGGGGAACTTTTTAGCAATCCAGTCTCAACTTGAATGCCTTAAGCAATGAAAGTTACCACCTCAGAGGCAAATAATTCCACTTTTGGAGAATCATGACTTTGAGAATGCTTCACTCCATGGTGAGCTAAACTCTGGATAAGCACAAATTCAATCCTTTGTCCTAACTCTGAATGCTGGTGGGACATGGGAAAACTATAGCAACATCCCAATAAATAGCTTCTAATACTTAAAGAAAGCCCATAGAGCCTTCTTCTCTCCCAATCCTCTGATATTTCATAGGTCAAGGATTCCAGAGCCCTCCATACCAACTCTGCCAAGCTATTTATAAGGTACCTAGTGAAAACAAAATTTTTAATCAGAGATAAATACATCACTAAGCCACTGACAGTGTTGAAATAGGAAAATAAAAGAACCCATAAAGTTTAGGAGTGTCCTTTATTATCCTGTTTGTATTCAACTAATAAAGAGAAATGAGAACCTTTCAGAAATACTTAATGGAGGGAGAAAAAGACTGGATTTATATTAAACATGAACAATTTATTCTAATATATGAAAAAGAATGGCATGCTTTTTGAGATTATCTCATTCTTAATACTATTGGGGATGAGGGGATGCTTTCTAGAAGTAATAGGAAATAAATATGAATAAAACAAAGTACTTTTTCCAAGGTCCTCCCTGAAACCAATGACCTTCAAAGGTGAAGAGCTCCAGATCTTTGGACACATAGAACTGGCTTTTCATCCTGGACAGTGTAGCAAACTGATCCTCACAGTGAATGATACTAGAATTTTCATTTGGAACATCCACTGTTCTTGTAAGCCCCAAGTCACAAAACAAGGGGCAAGAACAAAGAGTTTTAATTAATTGAAGTGTTTCCTACCCAGGGTCTATGTTAAAGGTCACTCAACATATAGAGCTCTGTCCTCCTGGAATAAATACTTCACTCATCCTCAATGATGATCATAATGTGGGTCCCCAAAGTCCTTTTTGTACTTGTCTGGAGCTTCATTTCTTGGGCTATCTGCATGACAAACTCCTTCTTGTCAATTCAAGGCTCTCCACAGATAGATCACTTCTTAAATCTAAATTTCCCTGGACAAAATGTGCAAACATACTTAGACACACACACACACACACACACACACACACACACATGTACACACTCCAAGAGTCTCAAATACATTATCTTGCTTTATGTCCTTCATAGCATTTATCACTACCCAAAGCTTTCTTTTGTAATATTTATGAATGTAAACTCTGTGAGCCCCATCCATGTAAGCTCTATGATAGAATCGTTTCTGTTTTATTCCCCACAGTATCCCTGGTATGAAGAACCATACTCAGGATATAGCAGATGCTCAGAATTACTTGATAAATGTCTTAAGTCATTTTTCCTGGGAAGCAGACCTTGAAGCAGAGATTGGTGTTCAGGAAGTTTATAAGGAGTGATCTTAGAGAAATACATGTCATCAAGTGACAGAAGCAGAATTGACACAGATGAATTGAACTGTGAGTTAAAACAGATGCTCTAGAAGATCCTTCAGAGAAGCTCCCAATGGGCATGGCACCCAGCCTGGCCTTTATTTCCACATAGACCAATCAGGCAAGTGAGCTGCCCTGGGGGATGGGCAATTAGGGATGAGGCAGCTCCCTTCAGCAAGGGAAAGTTCTCCTAAGGAAGCACTTGGCTATGAATTATCAGCAGTCAACCCCCAAGGCAGGTCGAGTATTAAGAGACTCAATCCAAAAGGGGGATATCAAAGCAGCACATCACAGCACCAACTGAAATGAATGAATGAACAATGGACAAAAGGATTCCTCTTTCCTAAACTTATGTTAAAGCATCTCTGCTCTGGTGGACCATATCCAATATAGCCTTTTAAAATTTTTTTTATTTTTTATTTCTTCTTTTTAGATATACATGATAGTAGAGTGTATTTTTACATATTATACGTACATGGAGTATAACTTCTCATTCTTGTAGTTTTACATGATGTGCAGTTACACTGGTCGTGTAGTCATATGTGAACATAGGAAAGTTATGTCTGATTCATTCTACTGTATTTCCTATTTCCACTCCCCCTCCCTTCCCTTTATCCCCCTTTGTCTAATCCAAAGAACTTCTATTCTTGCCCTCCACCCCCATATTTTGTGTTAGCATCCGTATATCAGAGAGAACATTCAGCCTTTGGTTTGAGGGGATTGGTTTATTTCATTTAGTATGATATTCTCCATTTCCATCCATTTATCTGCAAATTCCATACTTTCATTCTTCTTTATTGCTCAGTAATATTCCATTGTGCATATATACTACATTTTCTTTATCCATTCATCTGTTGAAGGGCACCAAGGTTGGTTCCAAAGCTTAGCTATTGTGAACTGAGCTGCTATAAAAATTGATGTGGCTGTGTCACTATAGTATACTGATTTTAAGTCCTTTGGGTATATGCCAAGGAGTGTGACAGCTGAGTCAAATGGTGGTTCCATTCCAAGTCTTCTGAGGAATCTCCATACTGTTTTCCAGAGTGGTTGCACCAATTTCCAGCAATCCAATACAGCTTTAACCTTATCATGTGACACCCTTTCAACAGCAACATGTATAAAATGTAGACACATGTATATAACCCTAAAATTATTTCAGTATTAGATTTTTAAAACTGCTTACACCACAAATAGTTCTAGCCCATTTCTGTGAACTTATATCATTCCAACTCTTTAAAAAAAGAATCTTCAATAGGCTTGTCATGAACATTTTCATGATGAGTTTGGAGTAAGGAAATGAGTGTTTAAGATTTTATCTCCATCAACAGAGAGAGTCCTATAGATACTAATCAATTCTTTAGTTTTGTTTTATTTGGTGGCTCCTTATTACCTGGCTCTTTTCCTGCATTTAGCCATAATGAAAATTCAAGCCGAGTGAGCTTCCTGTCCATCCTGGAGCCTGATTTGTGAATGTTTTATGTTTTTCCTTCCAGCGTATGAAATGGTTAGAAGTAATAACAGTAATATTTAACTAGGACAAGTCACTGAAAATGTGGCACATAAAAGTAGAAGGGATAAAATAACAGTCATTTTACTAGAAATGTCTAAGCAGCAAGGAGCTAGGTACAGGCAGTTTCATCTCATGTTTTAGGGTTGTTTTCATACAAGGGTTGATGTGCTAATGTAGAAATTTATGACTAAAGCGACCCAGCAGGACAGTTCTTCCTCTTTGAAAACATCTTTTAAAAATACCAATGTTCATCAGAGTAACTAGAAAGCACAAGGAACCATTTTCATGTCCAAGGTAGGAAGTGAGCCTTCCTTTCCTACAGACATGCCCAACACTTCTCATCCCCAACAGACAATTCCATGTGTTGGGTTTCTGACTAGACAAGCATCCAAACATGGCACCAGGAAGATGAGAGCCATGTGAGTGAGTCACAAGCAAATAGGAAGAGGGTAGTTTTTAGTAATTTCCTCAGATGAGGTCTGTTTTCTTGAACTAGCTGGTTCATGGTGCATGGGTGGTTTGGCCTGATTTTAAAACATCAAGAAAATAGCAGACACTGGTCGTAAAGTTGCTCACCTTAAAATGACCAGGAAAGATGTAACCTATTTTGTGAATAGTAGTGATGAGTAGAAGGAAAGGAAATGGTTTACTTGTAGCCACACATAATGTGTTCCTGCCTGATCCATTTCTTCCATGGATTTATAAGCAGACTAGCTGACCTGAGTCTCAACACAGTTTTCTAACATCCTTAGCCCCAGTTTCTACTTCAGATGGTGATCGACTTCCTCATGTGCCTTAGTTCATCCATCATCCATCAATGTGGCTGGGGACTCAGTGAACTGAACCTTATCTATGTGGGTTATTAGCTGTTTGATAACATAAGCGCAGATAAGTAGAAAAGAAAGAAAATGTAAAGTGGGAAGAAGGAAGAAACTTGTAAAGTTTTATTGGGATTTTTGAAACAACTTGGAAGTAAGGAACATTCCTAATTCTGACAAAAACATAAATATGGAAATTCTTCTAAGATATCAAAGCTTTCAGACAACCATATTTACAGAGATGGAATAGGTTATGATGCTATGCTTGTAAATATGCTGGTCATAACCTATGCAGGTTAAGAGTGTGGGAAGCTCACTATCCTCTAGAATAGTTTTCCGTTCACCAAGTAATGCTGTAAGTACCACATTTTGAGCTTTGTGCCTTTAACGCAGTGCTAAAAAAAAGAAAAAAAAAGAAACCAGATAAAAGTAATGACTTTTTTCTCCCTCACAATTTCGCCACAGACCAACCCTGCTTCTTTTTCTGTTGTAAGCCAATTTTATTGAAAGACATTTGCTCCTGAAGGGAAACTGACTGATGAGCTGATATAATTTTCACATTTTGCAGGTGAAGAATTTAGTTGGAGGTAAAGTCAAGAGGTCAAATGATGAGTTTGGGTTATTTAACAGAGTACAGAGAAAACCAGCTCTAGAATAAGGATCTCCTGACATGCAGCTTATACACGTACTTTGATCCTTCTGCAAAGTTCTAATTCTATAGGACTGACTTTTGTAGCACAATAATGCATGAAAAGACAGAAGATGATATAACTTCAAATTCAGTGCAGTTTTGAATGATGTTCACTTGGTTAATCATAGGATTAAGATCACAAATTCTCAACTTGAGAGAAGTTGAAAACAGAATGAAAAAAATAACAATGTTATATTTGAAATTTTACAAATCTCTATTTTTGTGTATCACAAACTATAGAAAGAACAACTAGACTGGATTGACCCTAATTAGTTGCGGGAATATGAAGAATCTTGGTTTTTTGTTTTGTTTTGTTTTGTTCTCAATGGAGATTAGAAAAAGAAGTGAATCAACTTTCCTTTTCCTCACCCAAGGACATACTAGAATCTTCACTGGGGCATGTTTTAGGTTTTATCAAAAGTGGACATGGATTGAAAACATCATCTGAAGCCTACTTCTGATACAGTTAATGTCATAGATGGAATGTTCTAGAAGTTTCACTTTATTAAATAAATGTTTAATCTATTGAGCTGACTGCACCCAAAAGATATGGAGAGAAAGAGAATATTAATTGTTCCAGTTAGTAATTTTCCAGTTAGTAATTGTTCCAGTTAGAAAGAGAATATTAATTGTTCCAGTTAGTAATTTCTAGTCTCAGAAAATAACCCAAAGCACTCTGCATTCTCAAGGAAGCTCCACCATGTCATTTTTGTATGTAAAGGTCAACAGTAATTTTCTCAGTACCATGATGGAATGAAGCCTGAAGTTCTTGCCATGGCCTTCAAGGTCATCTATAATCTGGCTGTCCAACTTTTTTCCTTACCAACTTCCTTCTTGCTTATTCTGCCCCAGATACATTCACTCTCTTTCTATCACTCAAACATTCCAAATTCCTACTTCTCTCCAGTCTTTGCGATTTGGTGTTCCCTCTCCATCTTCCCCAGATCCTTGGAAGATCTCCTTGTCTTCTAGCACCAGTATTGGCTTAAATAACCTTTTCTCAAAGAGGCCATTTCTAACCTGCTCATCT